>JAAOMT010000419.1:65561-114235 GCA_016748015.1 Geosiphon pyriformis | reverse complement strand
ATTATCCCTATTAGCCTACAATTTAGGAGAAGCACACCGATTTATCTATAAAAAGAATTTTTTTTTGTAATACTAGCATTTATTATACTATTCAATGAAATAGTAGTTTTAGTGACCAATTGCCAAATTAAATTTTTGTCAAGACAGGTTTATTTATAAAAAATCTTTGATCTAGGGCTTTATTTTTTGAATTTTTTTTTCATTCATATTTAGATATTGCTTAAAGGGTAAAATTTTTTTCCATCAATGTATAAAATTGCCTCTATAAATTTGAAAATAAATTTAAGTAATGACGATTTAAGGTGACAATTGTCGTGTAGGCCGTTAAAAGAATTAAGAAATCGTGTCACAAATTTTTGACCATTCTTTTCCAAAGACGCACTGAGATCTGTATTCTATAATTTCTTTCAATACCTTTTGCTAAATTGTCCCTCAAAAAATTTTTGGATATGCAATATTTGAATATTTAGAATCAAAATCTCCTAACACACTTAATTAGATGGATTTGATAGACTAGATTTCTTTATAAATGAATGAAGTTTTGTTTCCTTAAATCTCATTATTTTTTATAACAAATTAGCCTTGAGAAAAAATTGAACCTTTAAGTATTAGACCCTGAAAAGATTATTTCTGGAATATTAAATACTGAAAAATTCAAAATCTTTAGTTATATTTATATGGTGTCCATCTCAAATATATTGGATTTTCACACAATGAAATTACTTGAACTTTGGCTAGTTTCCTTTCCCTTTAGCAATTTTCTAATAAATACGTCAAAACAGGGATCTCATTGTAATTAGAAAAATATTATTAACCTTAAGTAATAATATTTGCATATAAAAGCGATATCTTGTATTCAATAGTAAAAAAACAACTATGCTTTTATTTACTTCCTAATAATAAATATCGACATGATTTAATTGAATGTAACAATCCTGCATTCGCCAATTTCATATAAATTTGAACATTTTAAAGATTTGTAGAATTTTTACTTTCGTGAATAATGTCGTTACTTGATGAATTACTTAGTTTTATAGCAAAGGTTTTTTATTTACCAGCATTTAAGATTATTTATGAAACAGAATTTCAAGTTTATTATAATAATGATATTTTTTTATTGAATTAGTGTAGCTGAATTTTCAAATAAAATTAATTTACTGTTTTCTGTCTATACAAATTCAGATAAATAATTATATAAATAAAACACTTGAACTCAAACTACACATTTTAAAATTAGAGATTATAAAAGTTGATAAGAAATGAAACCAAAATGAATTTTTTAAAAATTAATAAAAGCTCAAAGCTTTATCAATAAAAAATATTTAGAATTGAAATAAAAAAGAAGTTTGAATGCTTAAACTTTAACCAATATCTTCTTACGATTTTTCCAAAAATTATAAAATTATGCATCTTTAAAACATTTCATATTCATATTAAAGCCAAGTATAGGAGAAAATTGAAATTATTTAAATGTAAGATGAATATTCATGTCATTTAATTTTTGCTTGGAAAGAGTTAAAAAAATTTTAATCAGGATAAGACACAGGAAAGAAGTCGAACAGAATTACCAAAAAATTTCAAAATTATACGAGATATGCATTCATGTTAGCATTTCATAAATTCCCTTTTCACATAAAAAATCCTGAAAGACTTCAACTGTTTCTTCACAAAGCATTAAATTATTTATGTAACATAAGCTAAACTAGCCTAAATCATTGAGTGTCTATCTTTAATGATTTACATTTGTCTCAAAAAGTTTGAAACCAAGACTTTTGCAAAAGTGCCAGGTATTCAATTTTTGAGCTTTCAATTTTTGTACCTATTATTATAAAACGTGGGGCAGTAATAAATTTTTAAATTATTTTTTCGTAAATATAGTGCTATTGCAGGTTTGTTTATCACAAAGTTTTTTATAAAATTTAAAATTATTGTTTGTTGGTTTGTTTGATGGAATGCTATGAAAACTATGATGGAAATGTATTCCATGAACTTGGAGCGAGGCACAAAAAAGCATGAGTTTCTTCTGAAAATCTTTTGTGGCGGATAATAAGATTGTTTAAAAACTACTCATCTTAAATATACTTCCAACTGATATAAATTTCGCAGGAATTCATTAATGCACCAAGAAGTAGAATAATAATCTCGGCTAAAGACGATTTGTGGCAATTAGAGGACTACTTTCCAAATAAATCCTAATTTAGAAATCTCACGTGAAATATATACTTAAAATCGAAGAAACAAATAGGTTTCCCCGAATGTTAAATTACCATATGTTGTTTGAGATGGTGCTGCTAGTGTAAGAAACAATCTTATTTTTTATCTCGTATATAATTAACAAGCTAGATATCCGCCTGTTAATCTTTTCCCTGTAAATATAGCCACACTGCAACTATAGCCAAATAATTTGTTTGCTAGAATGAAACCAAGGTCTGGCGCTTTATTTGCTTAGTTTTCTAGATCGGACACATTTTTTATAAGTGAAAATTCTGCCATTTTTTGAAGTGTGGTTAGTTGAATAAATAAATTTCTTGAAAAAAAGTTATACCCAATTCGATTAATCCTTAGATTTATGGTAGATGCCAGTTACAAAATGTCATCAGCATGTGGCAATACTCTGAACACACTCCGGGTTTTTAATGTAGCATTTCATAATTTTACTCAAGAACACAAAATTATAACTAATATTCCCTCCAACAATTTCAGACTGCTAAAAATAAACAATCTAGATATCGAATCGAAACCAAGTATCATCTAAGTCACGATTGTCAACCTGGTTTATTGTATTTATTTCAGTTCTAATTACAGTTATAGCTATTAGCTTAATATTTTTTTGTCTTTGGCTTTGCCACAATCAAAATTTTAGACCACGAGCCTCTTTTGAAATCACCCAAATACTCATATTACCATGTGGCCCAATACCAACAACTGATCAAACTTTTTCAACAAGACCTTATCCATTAACCTTGTATAGTATACCAAATATGCAAGGTGGTGAAGAAAGCCTATACTGAGGATCAAATTTTACATCAGATCATGAATTTGATTTCCCAAGGTGACAAGCAAAATCAGATGAATTTGAACTGGATGATGATGACCTGGTGGTAATTTTTGAGGCCACACATGTACACCTGTTATCTTTCATCCGATCGAACAAGGAAATAATAGTGATATGGTTGAATTGTTTGAGAACTGGAATTTAAGTGGGGGAAATTTTACAATAGCTACTGGCGGGGTAAATCGAAAGGTAATTCGTAGGATACATGTATAAAATTGATATTTAAATTGAATAGTCGAAAGGATAATTGCATGAATAGATTGTTTCTAGCGTTATATTAATATTGTATTTTTAAAAAGTTACCGATTTAAAGTAATGATTCGATAGAATAATATTTAAAATAAGAAAAACAGAAAGTTCCTTAACTGACAGTTGTTTGGCTTTAAGCTTTGAGTCTAGAATAGTATAAAAAGTAGATCAATAAAATATTGAGCCAATATGAGACAGCGCGAACCACAGAAAGCATATGCTAGTCTGGATTGCCTCCCACTTGACCAGTAGTCACGGGATACATCTCATGCCAAGAAAAGCAAAAGTGAACGCCACAGAGAAGTAAAGACCCAGACATTCTTCTTCCCCATACTATTAGAATGAGGTATAGCACAATTGCTGTGAAACAAAAATGTGCATGTCATGGTGAACATAAAACCTGGACGACTCTTCTTCCCTATCCTATCAGTATAGAGAGAATCACCTTCACTAATTTCTTTAAGCATTTTCCACTTTCCCGAGCACGAAGCTTATAGCGCGAAGCTTATAAGCACGAATCTCAGACCATTTTCCTACCACAATGTGTGCGCATATGTCTGATCAAAACATAATAGGTGCTCACATCCTCTGAAAAATGTGAAAAGATACTGACCTTTAGCTCTCGTTCCAATGCTCAACGAGTTGAACATCGACTTCTTGGTTTGGTGGGTAAATGAGAGAGAGGGATAAGTGAAAGAGAAGGGTAAGTGAGAGAGAGGGGTAACTACTAGTTTAGTTTAAAAGCTCTAAGCTAGTTTATATATTGTTTAACTGGCATTGAGAAAAGGAACGATAAATCCGTGGAAAGTGATAGCGGTGAAGCAAAAGGAGGCAATAAATAACAAGGAGTTGATCGCGTTTGGTTCACTAAAACAAGGTAGTTGACAGTTGTTCGGCTTTTCGCTTTGAGTCTAGAATGGTATGAAAAGAAGATCAATAAAATATTGAGCCAATACGAGACAGCGCGAACCACAGAAAGCATATGCTAGTCTGGATTGCCTCCCACTTGACCAGTAGTCACGGGATACATCTCATGCCAAGAAAAGCAAAAGTGAACGCCACAGAGAAGTTAAGACCCAGACATTCTTCTTCCCCATACTATTAGAATGAGGTATAGCACAAATGCTGTGAAGCGAAAATGTGCATGTCATGGTGAACATAAAACCTGGACGACTCTTCTTCTCTATCCTGATAGTATAGGGAGAATCACCTTCGCTAATTTCTTTAAGCATTTTCCACTTTCCCGAGCACGAAGCTTATAGCGCGAAGCTTATAAGCACGAATCTCAGACCATTTTCCTACCACAATGTGTGCGCATATGTCTGATCAAAACACAGTAGGTGCTCACATCCTCTGAAAAATGTGAAAAGATACTGACCTTTAACTCTCGTTCCAATGCTCAACGACTTGTACATCGACTTCTTGGTTTGGTGTGTAAGTGAAAGAGAGGGGTAAGTGAAAGAAAAGGGTAGGTGAGAGAGAAGGGTAAGTGAAAGAGAAGGGTAAGTGAAAGAGAAGGATAGTTGAGAGAGAGGAGTAAGTGAGAGAGAGAGGTAACTACTAGTTTAGTTAAAAAGTACTAAGCTAGTTTATATATTGTTTAACTGGCATTGAGAAAAGGAACGATAAATCCGTGGAAAGTGATAGCGGTGAAGCAAAAGGAGGCAATAAATAACAAGGAGTTGATCGCGTTTGGTTCACTAAAGCAAGGTAGTTGACAGTTGTTCGGCTTTTCGCTTTGAGTCTAGAATGGTATGAAAAGAAGATCAATAAAATATTGAGCCAATATGAGACAGCGCGAACCACAGAAAGCATATGCTAGTCTGGATTGCCTCCCACTTGACCAGTAGTCACGGGATACATCTCATGCCAAGAAAAGCAAAAGTGAACGCCACAGAGAAGTTAAGACCCAGACATTTTTCTTCCCCATACTATTAGAATGAGGTATAGCACAAATGCTGTGAAGCGAAAATGTGCATGTCATGGTGAACATAAAACCTGGACGACTCTTCTTCCCTATCCTGATAGCATAGGGAGAATCACCTTCACTAATTTCTTTAAGCATTTTCCACTTTCCCGAGCACGAAGCTTATAGCGCGAAGCTTATAAGCACGAATCTCAGACCATTTTCCTACCACAATGTGTGCGCATATGTCTGATCAAAACATAGTAAGTGCTCACATCCTCTGAAAAATGTGAAAAGATACTGACCTTTAACTCTCGTTCGAATGCTCAACAACTTGAACATCGACTTCTTAGTTTGGTGGGTAAGTTTGAGAGAGAGGTAAGTTAAAGAGAAGGGTAAATGAGAGAGAAGGGTAAGTGAAAGAGAAGGATAGGTGAGAGAGAGGGGTAAGTGAGAGGGGGTAAGTGAGAGAGAAGGGTAAGTGAGAGAGAAGGATAGGTGAAAGAGAGGGGTAAGTGAGAGAGAAGGATAGGTGAGAGAGAGGGGTAAGTGAGAGAGAGGGGTAAGTGATAGAGAGGGTAAGTGAGAGAGAGGGGTAAGTGAGAGAGAGGGGTAAGTGAGAGAGAGAGGTAACTACTAATTTAGTTTAAAAGTTCTAAACTAGTGTATATATTGTTTAACTGGCATTGAGAAAAAGAACGATAGAATCACGTTTAGTGGATTGAGTCATATGATTTCAAATCCTATAATTGGCTGAATCAAATCATGACGAATCACATCCACCTTAAACCGTGGGATCAACATTTAAGTCAGTCCTTCCCCCTTGCCTAAAAAGTCTTATAAGAGGACAAAATAAATGGTCGCAGCAGGCACAATCATTAAGAATATGGCGTCCATATCTCGTAATACACTAGACTGAATAATATAAATGGCCGCAGCATAAAGAACATGGTGTTCATATTTCATAGCCGAAAGCAATAACAAAATACAATCGAAAGCGCCTCCAAACATTAAGGCAAATTTGGTGTTCACTATTACTCGAGTCCAATAGAGCTAGAATCGTTTCCTGCATATACAAAATGAAGAGATATTAGTAGGAGCCATAAAATATATTAGCATCGTTTTCATTTTTTATTTATTTAATAAAAATTTGTAGTGAAATAAAATATAGGGTATTTTTTCTGTAAATTTTGTTTTTTTATTTAGTTATTATTGATAATGTATTAATATATTTTGTTAAAATAAAAAAAACTTGATAAAATAAACAAAAAACATATGATTTATAATTTAATGCGTCTCTGATTATACAGAAAACTTAATATCATAATTATAAACAATGTTTTTTGTTTATATTTATAATTTTGTTTATGATTTATAATCAGAGAGGCGTTAAAAATTATTTTACGGTGTTTCTGATTATAAACGAATATTTAAATCGCAAAAGTAAATTTTTGTTTTTTAAACTTTCTTGACATAATCCAATTCTATGACAAAAAAAACAAAAATGCCAAGAGGTGGATTACCGGAAGCAACTTTAGCTAAAGTTGCCTACCATGATTATTGGGAGCATGCGGTGCACAAGTGGGGGCATACCGATAACTGGGACACTTACTACTTGCAGCAACATGAAAATGCGACAATAGAGATGTTGCATCAGGCTTTAAATTCTGACCTAGAAATTTTAGTTCAGAATTTAAAGCCATTTCAATGCCAAGTAGAGCAGCAGTTTTAATGCGAGATGCATTGAAACTTCAAAAAAACCAATCGTCGGCCGAGGAACCCTCAACTTTCTCCTCCAACAGCCCACAAATACCTTCCAACGACCCACCACATGAAATCCTACTATTCGTGTCGCCTGTTGCTGCTACACTCCTGTCTTACAGGCGAATCCTTGAGGAGATGAGGAATCACCACAATGAAGAGCAACCACAAAGGGGTAGGCATTTATCCATAATGCTTACCTGGTCTGTTGTAGGCTGGTCTCTCTTCACAGACCTCCAATCTACCAGCACGTCTCTGCCTGCACCATCTATCAACGTGTCTTTATTGGAGCTTGTCCTCAAAGATAGTTCCAATAAGCAGATTCAACATGGAGCTGCAATTATAGGCGATCTGATTGCAAAAGGCATTGTAAAAAACACAAAGCTCTATATCTAGGAACAGCTGCCAAGTTCCTTTAACACAAAAGAACATTGTGTCATCGATGTAGGAGTAGTCTTTTCTGCAATTAGTTTTGTCTTGCTTTGTTCACTGATCCTCAGCAGAGGTCCTGAATATTTGTAAAGAGTGCATCCATAATGAAAAATTAAAAATAATGTGGATGATAATTTGAATAATGTTGAATATAGGAAATGGTTAGATAACTCCGAGAAGCTTCAAAAAATGTCTAGACAGATACTAGAATCATTGTAAGTTTTTAATTTTTTCACATAGAAGATGATAACAATTTATTAAGGCACAACATTTGATGAAAATTTTCCAAGATATCTTCCTGATAGGTTTAGAAAGTATTGACACAAACTAGGAATAAAGATGAAATGGTTGTTATAGCAGAAACTGTATTTAAGTATAATAAGTTTCTTGTTACTGCTCCTTATATGACAGAAGCTGAAATAAATAGAACTTGCCTATGTTAAGATGGAATGACTCTTAAAACATTGTTTAACAGAGAAGGAGCCTAACAAAATATAAATTTGCTGGCTGTCTTGCCTCATTTCCCAAAAAAGCTCACATCAGATCTGAATTTACCCTTGAGCCAAAAAGAGTAAAATATTTAGATCCTGAGCTGAATTGATACGACAATTTCCAATTCCCGATTCTTAATGACAACAACGACAATTCTACAACAGGTGCATTATAGAATTTGGTAAAAATTTATAAAATACATAAAATTCTTAAAAAATGACTTTAGAAATACAAACAAAAATTCTTAACATTATATAATTGGATGTTTCAAGAATTTTAAAGAACCATAAAGATTTGGTTTTTGATTTTGAAGCTTATTTTACTTCAATTTTTATATATTTTATTATTAGCAAAAAAAACACAGTTTAATAGATAATCTGATTTTATAAAAGCTTAAATCTCTTTGAAAAAACTAATTTTATGGCTAAAACTTATAGCTTCTATTAGTTATTACATAAATTAATTATTTAATATTATATAATTAGCCATCTTATTTTTAGATAGATTATTTAATTTAATTATTTATATGATTATTAATTTAATTAACTTGCTTACTAACCTAGCTAGTAACTTTGTTCTTAATCTGATTATTTGACTTCTTTTAACAACTATGTGAGCAATAAATTTTTTAATTATAGAAAAAACATCAAGCATAAAATCAAAAATCAAGTTCAATAAAAAAAGTAATTATTTATTAAATTCTATTATGTTTTATTGTTTATTCTTTATTTCTTATTTTTAAATATTTTTATCTTTTCTTTTTTTGATTTGTATTGTTAGAATTAGCTTTAAGAAATTATTTTTTTCCTTTTATAATTTATTAAATAAAGAAATAATTAAAAGTATAATAATATCTGTTATTAATTCTAAGAATCATTTAAGTAAAGCATAAAATAATAGCAGTAATGTTATCTTATTAAAATTGTGAATTATTTCTTTACTTTCAAATTATTCAGAAAAATTAAGTAATTGTAATTTTAAGACTAATTACATTTTTTAAATCCATATAAATTCAATTTGCTCTTTTAATTGAATTCTTTTTTGATGATTTTCAATAATTTTTTTATCTGTTATTTATTAACTTATTACTCAGACTTAGTGAAACAATTTCTTAATTATTTTTACAACCTACGCGGCAATTGTAACCTTAAATAGAAAATGTGAATTTTACCTGCTAGCCTACAATTTAGCGGAGGTACACCGATTTATCTATAAAAAAAGAGATTTAATCGTTTTTAAAGAATTTTTTTTGTAATGCTTAGTATTTATTATACTATTCAATGGAATAGTAGATTTAGTGGCCAATTAGCAAACTTAATTTTTGTCAAGACAAGTTTAGGTAAAAAAAAAATCTTGATCTAATGCCACATTAATTGTTCCTGTTATTCAAAAGCCTTTATTTTTTGAATTTTTATTCATTCATATTTAGATATTGCTTAAAGGGTTAACTTTAAGAGTAACAAAAACACAATGGTAACTCGAAAAGCAACTATAATGAAAACGGGAAAGGAAACACCATAATCGGTAACAGAAATGGTAACCAAAACAATGGTGGCCCTAATAGTAACCGCAACGGTAAATAGACCTGCTATTCGTCACACGGTATAAGTTAATTCAAATTTTGAATTCTGCAAACACGTTTCAATAGATAGAAAATTAAAATGAAAAAACTTGTTTTATTTTGATACAATAGTTTAATCTTTTATTTTATTAATGGTTGATAAGAAGAAATTATGAAATTCATCTTAGATAGAAATGAAAAAAATAATAGAGATCTTAAAAAAATATTTTAAATGACATTAGTATTAAGAGATAAAGATTATATTCTAAATACCGTTTTGAGTTTTCTTTTCGATAAAATTATAAACTTAAAAAGAGAAATATTTAATAAGTTACTTATAATTAATATCTTAGTTTTACACCTCATAATTTAGATATTTTGCATATAAAGATGATATTTTGTATGCAATAGTCAAAAAAATAACTGTGTTTTATTTACTTCCTAAAAATAGAATCTTTAATAATAATAATTATTATTATTATTATTATTATTATTATTACTACTATTATGCTATCGACATGCTTTAATTGAATGTAACCTTACCTAACGATCCTTCATTAGCCAATTCATTTAAAATTTGTAAAAATTTATTTTCGTTGCTTGATAAATTACTTAGCTTTATAACATAGTTTTTTGTATTAATAAGAATTTAAGATTATTTTTGAATTACGAATTTCAAGGCTATGATATTTTATTATTGAATTAGTGTAGCTAAATTTTTCAATTTACTGTTTTGTGTCTATAAAGATTCAGATAGATGGTTATATAAATAAAACACTTGAGCTCAAACTACACATTTCAAGCTATTCAGTTACCATGAACATGTTTTATTTTATTGATATTCAGTAATTTATTACTGTGATTAATCTAAATATTTTTATATTTTTAACTTTGAAAGATTAATTATTATTTACTTGATATAAATTTTTGAAAAAAGATTTTTATTAAATTCAAAATAAATAAATATTTAAGTTAATAAAAAATTTTCTTGAAAAATAACAATCAAAGATATTATAATATTAATCATTAGTATTAATTAATTAACAAATTAAAATAATGATCAATTATTTGTTGCTGTTATTGATAAGATCTAGATTAATAATAATAATAATAATAATAATAATAATAATAATAATAATAATAATAAAATATTAAATTTAAAAAACTTTGGCTAAATAAATTTCTAATTATTAATATAATTAAAAAGTAAAAAATTAACTTTAGTTACTAAGCTTCATTCCAAAATTATAACGATTTTCAAAGTTTAATAATTACACAAATTTAAGGTTTTAAAACTCAAATTTTGAACATAAAATTTTCCACGCCAAAAATAATTTTAAACTACATTGCATTTTTGATCTTAAGTTAAACAAAGCTATTATAAATTATATAAAAATAAATTACCTCATTTTAAAAATTAAATAATTATAATGTTTCATGGTGAAAAAAATATTGATTAAAATAATTTATAAAGGTACTAAGGCCAAGATTTTTAAACTTTCAAATTAGAATACAAAATATTTCATTTTAAAAATCTACTGGTTCAATATTTTAGGATTCCCTATTCATTCATCAAAATTAGAAGCTCTGTGCAACTGAAATTAAAATATTTTCTTTTTGATTAATCATAAACAAAATCGGGAATTAAAAATGTTGATATTATAAAGCAATCAATAAAATGGGAATAGGATGATTTATTTTATTTATTTACTTTTTTAATCTTTGGAAATAAGCCAATTTTTTTTTAATAAACTTTTATTCCAATAAGTACTAAACGTGTACGATAATTCTCCTAAATTCCTAAATATTATTCCAATGATCAATAAAAAAAACTTCGGACGTTAACTTTTTGAAAATAACCGATCGTAATTCTTTACCAAATCTTTGGGAAGTTTACCTAAATTCGTGTTTCACATCCCATATAAAGTATATTATTATTAACAAGTATTATACGGCATCAATGGGAGATCTTTTGCATAAACCTGAGTTAAATCCCGGGCTTCGTAGCCAAAAGAGAATTTTCTATGGCATAATTATTTCAAGCTTCATACTAAACTTTTGATCAGCTTCTCGCATTCGAAATGAAACAGCAACACAAAATAAGGGTCTCGCTATGCATAAACCTATATAATCTTCAACTAAAAAAGTGTTTCAAGAAAATTTCGTTGGAACGAGTGGCTGCAAGTGGGCAAAAATTATGGGAGGTGAATTAACTTCACCATTTAATTTTCGTACCAAATTCAAAAAATTATTTTCTTCTAAACGGAACATTGATACTGATCACCATCAACAAAATAATGATAAATAAACTGAAAACATTTTAAAGTTCCCGTAAACAGAAATATAGGGCTCGTTTGATACGCCTGAGAAATTTTCTTGTTTTTTTTACTATATACACACAAAATAACGGATATATACCAGCCTATCGCGTTTGGTGATTGATTGAGTGAAAAGAGCGTATACACATACTTTTAGCCTGGTCTTCATTCCCGTGAGAAAAAAGAATTTTTGGAAAATTTTTTTTTCTTTGTTTTAATTGTAAAATATTTCATTTCAACTGTAATAAAGTTTTTAGAATTTCGATTTGAAATAAGGCACCCAAAGATTTTCTGGTTCTATTTTTTTTCCTCGTTCTGCTTCAGATCATGATGGCAATGGTACGGAAACCATTATCACTGTCTAAATTGTCATTCCTAAAATCAAAATCATCATCATTATTTCTGTTAATATCGTTTGATTCAAATGGTTCTACTACAATATACTCAAAAATTTTTCTGTTCATTAGCTTAATATTAGTGTTGGTTGGTTTTTCGGGTGGTGGAGTAAATGGTCAAATTAATTTTTCACAAACATTCCCTGCTACAGTCTCAACTCCAAAACTAATCGGTCAAAATGATAATGTAATATCAACGACGATGGATCCCATAATATCAAGTTCACCATCAACGTCTAGTATTCCAACACGAACGCCATCAACAACAGGATCACCATCATCAGAATCGGCATCGGTAATATCTCCAGGTGGTCGATTCGGCCATTGTTCCGTCACATATAAAAATACATTTTACGTGTTTGGTGGTTGGGACGAAAATACAAATACAGAAACTGGTATCAATTTTTCGCCAAACTTTTTCTATTCTACCACCCTTCCCATAAATAGTAACGCTCCAACATGGAGAATCTTAACTACTCAAAACGCTACAAGTGTTGGCTCAGCTGCGTGTGTAGTTACCCCAACTGGATACTTATTAGTATTAGGAGGGGTTATTTCGTTGAAAGTGAATGAAGACAAGGTATCGACCCAAGTATTTGATCTGAATCGAGAGGTATGGATTGATTGGAAAACTTTAATGGTCGTCACCTATCCTGGATTTGGAATCAATCCGAAAGCTGTGTTGTTAACACCCAATTTTGTGAGCGTTTATGCGGGAAATACAGGAGTTAATGAAGATGGAAAACGATTTCCTATTCAAATCATTTATTTCTTGAATATGACAACCATTCCATGGACTTGGAGCGAGGCACGAAAAAGCGTGAGTTTCTTCTGAAATTTTTTGTGGCGGTGGCGCTTTGGGTAAATAAGATCGTTTAGGAACTAGACATCTTAAATACACTCCCATCCAAAATAAATTTCGCAGGAATCCATTAATGCACCAATAAGTAGAATAATAATTCCGGCTAAAGGCGATGCGTGGCAACTAGGGGGTTACTTTCCAAATAAATCCGATCCTGATTTGGGAACCTCACGTGAAATATATGTTTCAAATCGAAGAAACAAATGGGTTTCCCCGGATATTAAATTACCATATGGTGTTCGAGATGGTGCTGCTGGTGTAAGAAACAATCTTATTTTTTACCTCGTATATAATGGACGAGCTGGATATCCTCCTGTTAATGTTTTCCCTGTGGATATGGCCACACTGCAACTACAGCCAAATATTTCCTTTACTGGAATGACACCAAGGTCTGGTGCTTCATTTGCTCAGTTTTCTGGATCAGACGCATTTCTCGTAAGTGAGAATTCTGCCATTTCTTGAAGCGTGATCGGTTGAATGAATAAATTTCTAAAAAATGTTATACCCAATTCGATAATTCCTAGATTTATGGTGGATGCCCGCTACAAAATATGTCACCAGCATGTGGCAATACCCTGGACACACTCCAGGTTTTCAACATGACACTTCGTAATTTTACTCAAGAGCACAAAATTATAACTAATATTCATTCCAACGATTTCAAACTGCCAAAAATAAACAATCTGGATATGAACGCAGAAAATGACGAATTAGATCCAAATATTCGGAATCAAGAAATCGGTATATTTGGAGAACAATCGAATCGAGACCAAGTATCATCCAAGTCACGATTGCCAACCTGGCTAATCGTATTTATTTCAGTTCTAGTTACAGCTATAGCTATCAGCTTAATATTTTTCGGTCTTTGGCTTTGCCGCAATCGAACTTTAGGACCACTAGCCTCTTTTGAAATCACCCAACCACCCATATCACCACGTGGCCCAATACCAACAACTGATCAAACTTTTTCAACAAGACCTCATCCATTAACCTTGTATAGTATACCAAATATGCAAAGTGGTGAAGAAAGCTCATACCGAGGATCAGATTTTACATCAGATCATGGATTTGATTCCCCGAGGCGACAAACAAAATCAGATGAATTTGAACCGGATGATGATGATGTGGCGGTAATTGGTGAGGCCACACATGTACATATACAACCATCGCCCCGGATACCTGTTATCGTTCATCCGATCGAACGAGGAAATAATAGTGATATGGTTGAATTGTTTGAGAATTGGAATTTAAGTGGGGGAAATTTTACAACAGCTACTGGCGGGGTAAATCGAAATGTGACTTATGCGATACATGTTTAAAATTGATATTTGAATGGGATAATCGAAAGAATAATTGGATGAATAGATTGTTTCTAGCGTTATATTAATATTGTATTTTTAAAAGGTTTACCGATTTAAAGTAATGATTAGATAGAATAATATTTAAAATTAGAAAACAGAAAGTTCCTTAACTGATAGTTGCTTGGCTTTACTCTTTGAATCTAGAATGGTATAAAAAGAAGATCAATAAAATATTGAGCCAATACAAGACAGCGCGAACCACAGAAAGCATATGCTAGTCTGGATTGCCTCCCCACTTGACCAGTAGTCACGGGATACATCTCATGCCAAGAAAAAGCAAAAGTGAACGCCACAGAGAAGTAAAGACCCAGACACTCTTCTTCCCCATACTATTAGAATGAGGTATAGCACAATTGCTGTAAAGCAAAAATGTGCATGTCATGGTGAACATAAAACCTGGACGGCTTTTCTTCCCTATACTATCAGAATAGGTTGAATCACCTTCACTAGTTTCTTTAAACATTTTCCACTTTCCTGAGCACGAATCTCAGACCATTTTTCGAGCAGAATGTGCGCGCAGATGTCGGATCAAAACACAGTAGCACTAGCAAACTGCGAATGCATGACGGACATGACTCTTCACCCACCCCTTTCCGTAATGGTTCGTAGCACATCCTTGAAAAATGTGTAAAGATACTGACCTTTAACTCTGGTTCCAAAGCTCAACGACTTGAACATCGGCTTCTTGGTTTGGTGGGTAAGTAAGAGAGAGAGGTAACTACTAGTTTGGTTTAAAAGTTCCTAAGTTAGTTTATATATCGTTTAATTGGCTTTCTAAAAGCATCGAGAAAAGAGGAGGAGAACTATAGCTCTGTGGAAAGTGATAGCGGTGAAGGAGTTGATCGCGTTAAAAAAAGCAAGGTAGTGGATTGAGTTATATGATTTCAAATCCTATAATTAGCTGAATCAAATCATAACGATAACAATACTAAAGATATTCCATAATCACTTTGAATAACCCTCAATTAATTTACAGACGGAAGTAAAAATTAGATAGCAAGGTTTTATTTAATGACCTTCTTCAAAGCGATATAGCTTTATAGGATAATATATAAACAAAATTTTCTTCTTTATCGCATAAATTTCAGATTCAACTATTGAGCACCTTTTTTATATGGTTTTTAATCTAGAACCTATTGGAAACTGAAAGACAAAAAGGAAACTAGTCCAAGTACATCTTATTGTGATATTTCTTTAAATAATTTCATTATGTGAAAATCCAATTCACAGAATTATGAGCAGCTATTATCATTCTTCACACATATTCATCTTAAAAAATTTTCTTTTAAAATATTAAATTTTAGCATAAACTTTTGAGAAATGTGGCAATTTTAAATATATAATAAATACCCTCTGTGAGATTTGAATTAAAAAAAAATTTATTAAAATTTAATATACATCTTTAATTTAAAAAAATTGAGACTTAGTACTTTTATGCTTAATCCAATTATTATTACCATTTTGGCGAGAAAAAAGATTACCATAAAAAATTCATAGTCATTTTTGAAAAATAATGCGATTGTTAAAGAAGTTTTTGTTTTTCCAATTGATTTGAAGACACTTTGTTCTTTAAGCACTATTTTTCAAAGATTTTTTCCGAAATTTATTCTAACTAAAAGGATTTACCTTGTTTTAGCTTAATATTCTTTAAAAAAAAAAGACGATCGATGAGTATATTATAGATATTTCAGATAATTCTTAAACTGGCTATTAGTTTTAAAGAAATACTAATTTAGAAATATTTATATTGATTTATTCCTGAATAATAATCAATGGGTGAAATCGTCATGATTTGATTCAGCCAATTATAGGATTTGAAATCATATGACTCAATCTATTACCTTGCTTCAGTGGACCCCTAAAATGGTGTATCAAACCTATTTTTTGCCTCCTTTTGCTTCACCGCTATCACTTTCCACGGCCCTATCGTTCTTTTTCTCGATGCCAGTTAAACAATATATAAATCAACTTAGAACTTTTAAACCAAACTAGTAGTTGCCTCTCTCTCTCACTTACCCACCAAACCAAGAAGCCGATGTTTAAGTCGTTGAGCTTTGGAATCAGAGTTAAAGGTCACATTTTTCTAGGGTGTGCTACGAACCATTACGGAAGGGGGTGGGAGAAGAGTCATGTCCGTCACGCATTCGCAGTTTGCTAGTGCTACTGTGTTTTGATCAGACATCTGCGCGCACATTCTGCTCGAAAAATGGTCTGAGATTCGTGCTCAGGAAAGTGGAAAATGTTAAAAGAAATTAGTGAAGGTGATTCAACCTATTCTGATAGTATAGGGAAGAAGAGCCGTCCAGGTTTTATGTTCACCATGACATGCACATTTTTGCTTTACGGCAATTGTGCTATACCTCATTCTAATAGTATGGGGAAGAAGAGTGTCTGGGTCTTAATATCCCTGTGGCGTTCACTTTTGTTTTTTCTTGGCATAAGATGTATCCCGCGACTACTGGTCAAGTGGGGAGGCAATCCGGACTAGCATATGCTTTCTGTGGTTCGTGCTGTCTCGTATTGGCTCAATATTTTTATTGATCTTCCTTTTATACCATTCTAGATTCAAAGCGTAAAGCCAAACAACTATCAGTTAAGGAAATTTCTAAAACCACTTTACAATTTGCCCGATCCACTAAGGCGTCAAGCCCCGGCCGTTTGAAGTTGATACCTGAGCCAATATCCCTGGGAAGTTCGTATGTTGGCAATCGAAAAAAGAGGCCTGAGATCCTTTTTTTCCCTGGCGTTGACACGGCCTTTCTTTGTAACAGAGGTGATGGTAGTGGCAATGGCTTGCATTTTTGGATTTTAGTTCGGGAAAAAAGAAAGAGTTTGTAGTTAAATATACAGAAGAGATAAAGACGAGATAGCTAAATAGGAGGTGAGGGTATTTATTGTTACAATTTTGAACCTGATACGAATAAGTAGTTTTACTTAGCAATTGGTTAGTATTTTTATTGATAGATATTAATCAGAAAAAGGTTTCAGCTAACCCACAAGCGATTGTGATTTAATCACTCGTGAACTTCTAATAGATGGAATATAAAATATATAAAAAATTTTGTTTCTTTACCAAATAATCAAAATGTCCCAAGTTGATTTTATAATATTACATGTCCTATCTTTGGAATATTGGCTTTTTACAACTTTACAAGAAAAAAAATTCCCTATGATTTACAATCTTAGATTTAATGTTACAACGCATAAAAGTATTCTATCAAGATTAAGAAATTCAAGAATATCAATTTAAAATTACTAAATAAAATTTGAATATAAAGATATCAAGGAAACTCACGATTTATCGATAAATCATCATCACCACTATCCCTTCTTAAACTAGGGAAATCAAGCATTCGACTTGTATAAATAGCTTGTGGATGTTGTTTAAACGAAATCGGACTATTGATCCCTTCATCACGAAGGTTTTCAAGTCTTATCTTTTCTGCCTCTGTGAATTGTCTCGCTACATGTTCATTCTTAAATTTTTCATTCGTAACTTTTAACACCCAATCATTTAAGATATCTTGTAATTTATTAGCATTTGGCCGTCTCGTCACATCATCATGCCAACATCGACGAATTAGCCAGGCCATACAGTTCGGGATCTCCCCATCCAATGAAGGCCTCCTTCCATAATATATACTTTGAGCCAACATCTCATCATGTGGCACATCTGAAAATGGGAGTCGACCCGTACAAAATTCCCATAATACCATTCCAAAACTATATACATCGGCAGCTTTTGTGTAGGGCATACCACTCAGAACTTCTGGTGCTACAAATGGTAAAACACCAAATATGTGTTCACTATTACGTGGAAGATAAGCTGGTCCATTTAGACCAATATCACCTATTGCAGAATAAGCCAAATGTCCAATATTATATACTAGCATATTCCGTGTGTGTAAGTTACGATGTAGAACATCACCATTGTGAAGTGATTCTAAGCCTTTGGTGATGTCATAGAGCATACAGAGCTTTTGTGTCCAGCTCAAACGCGAAAAATTATGCCGAAGGCATTGTTGTATATTACCGATTTCGGCATATTCAAGTACCACCGAATAATCTCCACTTTCGGGATCTTGTGTGATACCGTAGCAATGAATTAAATTTGTATTGCTACTGTGTGCGACCTTTTCGAAATATCTCTCCAACTATCAATAAAAACTTTTGAATTATTTAAAGTTTCCAAATTGAGTTATCAAAGATCTTTGATATGGATCATCGTAACAACATTATAGAGCATACCTCAAGAAAGAAATCAAAATCCAAATTATGTGAATTATCTAATACTTTCAAAGCAACTTTTCTGGGTCCTTGATCTGTTGGCCAGTCCAACCAAATTGCAGAGTAAACCTTACTGAAACCACCCTGAGAGAGGAAATGAATATCTTGAAATCGATTGAAATCAATCCATTCAACATAGTTAAATCGACCACTCGCCATCATTTGGGTTTTCATAATAAAATTATCTATTACACGGTTTCCACAAGTCCATTCGATCAAACTATTTCTAATTTTTTGTGCATGACAAGATTCACAAAAATTCTCGATTCCTGAAAGTCTACATCCCCTACAAACGGTACGAGCCCCTTCTTCATCAATTTCCATTTCGATAATATCAGATATTTCACTAATAGATGTAATTACTGAAGAATTACTAAGATCCAAAGAACTGTTACTGTTTTTTCCAAAAAAGTCGTGCACATTTGCAGGATGTAAGAAATCTTGCTCAGCAAAATTTCCTGCTTGTCTCAGTCCTTCTTTTGGTTTATTTATTTCTAGGTTTTCATTTGATAAGTTTTCTATCATCTCTTCTAATTGCTCCAAAGTGCTTGGTATGAACACATCGCGATCTTGGGATTGCCATAAGGATGGATTTGTTATATTTTCCTGTTGCTCTTCGATCATTGAAAGTTTCCTTCCATTTTTTCCATTGTTAAATGGTGAATCAAATGAATGATGTCGTTTTTGTCTGGTTTCTCCTTTGAATACATTTAAAGGAATTTCCTGGGTTACAGGTAATTGTATAGTGTGGCGTTGTTGATCTTCTTTTGACTCATCCATTGTTTGGATAGGAGTACGATTTACCACTCTGAGAGATCCAGGCACTGGTGATGGAGGAAGATGATTATAGACGGGTGAAATTTGAGAAAAATATGGATTTAAAAATGTATGGGAAGGTCGTCTGTTCAAATCTGTCGCAATTCCATATACCAAAGCCTCTGATCGTAAATCAGTCAATGAGCCACCTGATGATTCTTTATCGTGTAACCTTTTTCGTTTTTCCTGGTTTGCCGAAACTACAGTATGATGCTGATGCCGTAATGATTTTGTATATGAAAAATGGTGATTAATCAAGGGAGTATCTATATATGCTGTATTTCTTGGATCATCTTCCATTTCTGATGGTGTTCGATAATGATGACTTGTATGCCGTCGCTCAATTCTCTTTTGTCTATCTTTTGTGAATGTTTCAACTCGGTCATTTGGTTGATCTAATGTTTTACTACGAGCTGGTTTTTTCTGGAGTTTTCGAATAGGAACATCGTTCTGAACCTGAAATGAATGTACTATTACGCCAGGACGTGGTCTCAAAGGTTCAATATTATCCTCAATAAAGCTTTTCGACGATTCCTTTAAAATAAATTTGGATTCATGACAAACTTGTCGATATGGTAAAATGGTTCACTTAGATATAATTTATTGAAAGTTTGAATACATACTTTTCTTCGACAACTTACAGATAATTTGTTACCCATAATGTTACTTTACCGACGATTATAAATGTCATATAAATTTCCTCTACGCTTTCTCGGTAAACCAGTCAAACAACATCAATTTCCGAAGAAAAAAATACTAGTGGAAAAAGTAAACTAGTTTTTTCAAAAGCCCTTTTCTTTTGAAAACGAAAGTATGGACAAACAAGACCAAAATGAAAATTCCACGATGAAATTAAAAGGTAGTAAAAATTGGGCGATTTAAGGAGATAAAAAATCAGTTTAAAAAACCGCCATGCCGATTAGGGGATGATTTAAAGCAGTGATGGTTTACCATTTTAACAATTAATCAAAAAAAAAAATGTAACTCGATATTTTCAAAGATCCATGTGACCGACCTAGAGTTTTCATGATTCCCTCATAATCCTAAACGTGCATTTTAAATCGCAAATGGGCAACCAATAAGTTTGACGATGATTTTTAAAAATTTTTACAAAAATTACACAATTAATACGTAAATCACTAAACTTATTTTAGCGATTTATCCGTTAAAAGTATAGAGCATGTGAGAAAGTTGGAAATCACCGAAACTGGTTATCAAAATTTCCTTTTCAGAGATTGAAAAAGCACAAGTTTCAAATATGAATCCTGAAAATTGCACCATATGACCATGAAGACGCTCAGGGACTTGTTTTACTTGTGATACCTTTATGACGTTTTGTATTTCGCTAACTTTTTAACATAATAACGTGATGAAATTATACCTAGAACTTTGGCATTTAGTAAAAGCATTGATTCCGAATAGGTTATAAAATTTCAAAATTATAAATTGTAAATTTCAGATTATAATACCTTATGCAAGTAAAAAGCCTATCAAACTTGTAATAATCTAGATTTAACTGAGTCTAACCATATTTAATTATGCTTATATATTAACCTGAAATCTTGCATAATTATTATTTTTTTTGTCAAATTAAATTAATTAATTCGATTCAATTTTTATTTAACTTTTTTAAGCAAAATGAAAGATTACGACAAAAGCAGTTAGGTCAAATGAGAGCAAAACGTCTAACTGTTTAATCTAATTAGTGTGGTACAATCACATTCTAGAATATTTGACAACAAAACCAAGTTTAAGATAATGGAATTTCTTTTTATGTCTTACAATTATAAATGTTTTTTGATTTGTATTTTTAACTTTGTAATAATTTTTTTTAATATAATTATTCAATCAGATCAAGTTATTATTTTAAACTTTTCTGTTATAAAAACATTAAAATATGTTTAATTAGAATTTATAATATGTAAAATATGTATAATATGTATATAAAAATTGGAGCAATATTGATAAATTTAAATGGTCATTTGATAAAAAAATCTTTGAAATAATTTATTTTTAACATAACAAAAAATTCTAAATTTTAAAAATAATATATTAATATATTTATTTTTATAAAAATAGTATTTTTTTAATAATACATAATAAACAAATATAATAAAAAATTTTGTTTTGGTATTATTATTTTAATTAAATATTTTGTTATACTTTTTTGTTTGAAAATTAATTGCCTATGATAATTAAATCATGTTTTTAATTGGTTTAGATTGAATTTTGTTATTTAAATTAAAAAATTTGTTAACAGAAAAATTAAAAAAATTCTTACATATAAATTAGTTATATAAAAAAAAATGTTTAAATACTAATCTTTTCTTTTATAAAATATTTAAGTTCTTAAATTGACATAATTATTTTTGTTCAAATTTTATATTTTGTTATGGAATAACCTTTCCAGTTAATCTCCTGTACTAGATTTGAAAGTTTGTCTGAATTTTCTATAAAATAAATTAATCTTAGTAGTTTGAATAATTAAAAAATTAGTGGAAGGTTAGAAATTACAAAACCAAGCTAATTTGATGAAAAAATAGATTGCGACAGTAAATGATTAGTTAAGCTTTTCAAAGATAAAAGTTAAAACATTGAAAATCAAAAGAGAATATGCAAAAAACTATAAATGTATAAATTAGAACAAACTTAACATGTACTTTTTGTCTTGAATATTCAATCCGCTGAGGAAAAAGGCAAAAGAAAAAAAGAGGGAATAGAAATCATAAAAAAAAAGAAAACATGCGCATTCTTTCGTGTTTGCTTATTTGTGAGGAAAGACATAAAACGAAATAAAGAGATCTAAGAGACATGAATCAATCTGATATATTTTCAGCAAACACAATAACGAAAAACCAGAATTTATTAAAAAAATTTTGATGAAAATCAAGCTCTATTACTAGTAATAAATGATCCAACTAAATAATCTGCCTTTACTTTCTTGATAAAGTAATAATCTGAGTGGTAAAAAGCCAAGTCTCTTAAGAAACACTGTTGTGGCATTTAACCCCTAAAATTTGTCATGGGAATTATGTTACAGTACGCCAAAAATAGCCAAAAAAAAGTTTTGCTTGATGACTAAAAACTATTTTCTATGAAATATGTTGGTCATATCATTAAATATGTTACCCAATAATTTTGAAAAATTCGCGTATATGCGACTAAAAAAAATCTCTTTTGGTGAGCAAAGGTTGGGTCAAAATGTTATCTGGGAAAAAAAAAACGGAAAAGAAATAAAAGTCAACATATAGTGGATTTAACAATTAATCATAGGCCCTCCTATTGATGACCTTTTCAATCAGCATCCTGTAAATCTGTGAAATTAAAACAGCCTTCTGGATTTTCGTGGTTTCAATAATTTATTTTATTTTTTTCAAAGAGAAGAATCTTACCACAGGATTTAAATCGTACAAACTGGTCATAATTAGGACCAGGGATGTCTCGTTTTCAAATGTTTTAGAATACTTGCTTTACTGATCTTTGTTTTCTAAGACAGTTTTAATTTGTAGACCGTGATCTTTATAAAAATAATTCTGTGGTTTCTACTTTCCGAATTTTATTTCTCAATGACCTTGAAAACCTCAAATTCCTCGGCAATGAAATCACCAGGATCGAGAATTTCATGTTCATAAGAGTATTTTCGGCACGAACCAGTATTGCAATTTTCATAGACAACCAAATCACCTTTTCCGAAATTGGGACCATAACTTTCCAAATCAAAGATAGCCGCGCTGGACATATTGCTCAAAATACGACTCAATTTCGATTCCTCCGTTGTCTGATTATTGGAACTGTTTAGTACTTCATCAATGGCAAATATGAAGCTTTTTTTGGTGTCAGCGTAGTCGGATCGATTACACCATCCGATGGGATTATAACCACCAATAATTTTACCACTTCCTTCAATCTTTAAAATCACAACATTGGCTCCTTGATTTGAACATTTATTACGAAAAGCTCTTGGGGTAAAATTATCACGTGTACCTCGGTAAAGCAACTTGAATTGATAACGAGGTTTATGGTAGGTTGATGGCTTTCCAGAGCCTCCATCAATCCAGTGAGAAATTAGGGTCATGTGTTTGGTTTGAATGATACATGAATCAATGCGTGGGGACCTTGGTGGCAAAACAGGATATTTCCTGGGAATTTGTGGCTTATAATGTGACCGCACTAGATCTTCATATAACTCCTTTGGGAGCAGAGGCTTGTAGGGTCGAACATGATCATAGAATTCTGCTGGAGACATCTCAAAGAATCGTAATAATGGTATAAAATCTTCTAAAATATCATGCAATTTCGAAAACCCATCTTCATTCCATTGACCACACCAATTCTCAAGATCTTGTGTTTGAGCGGCTCCCCAGCGAATCACATGATTCCAAAGATCGACTTCTTCCATTTCCAAGTCATTTCGTTGAAGTAATGCGAGCAAAATGTCTTTTTCTACAGATGTAAACTCATCTGAAGAGAAAAAAGATTGTGGATCGCTGCAAATCGCATCGATACAATGGTCCTGAAAAGTTTTACACGCCTGTAGGCTAAACACCTCGTGCATCACTTGAACAAAGTTTTGCAAAAGCCATTGCGGTTCGTTGTTAATAAGGTGGTGTTGTACATGTTCCACTAATTCTTCAAGAATTAATTCGTCAGCTGCCACCAAAAGCTCCAAAATATCATTCGGGTCATACTCTTCTAATGCAATATCTCCGCAATAAATGTACCTATGAAATAATTAATTGTGTGTCAAGAAGAATCAACCAATAAATGAATAAATAAATAAACGTCAAGTGTGCATAGCCTATGATGATGATTAAAAATGAAAATATATTACTTCAAAATAATCTCAAAGACCAAGGTGGAAATGTTTGGTTTACTGAACATGAACATTCCATTCTCTTTTATTGCCCAATCCTTTTTCAATGCTGCTCGAAAATACGGGGACCGAGCGCGCAATAAATTTGCATGAGCTTTAAAAACTTTCGAATAGCTATCTTGACCAACTTGAATCATGACATCATGATCTTCAGAATCATTTAAAAGCTTTGACAAGTCACGGGATAAATTGGTGAGAAATCCGTGGTGCATCAAAGGTTTATTTAAGCGAGAATTTTATAAATTTGGATTCGCAAGATAAAAATTTCTAAAAGAGAATTGCATAAAGCAAAATGAATTGGAAAAAGTGAAAATTAAAAATTCGTTGTTTATTTGAACGGTTCTCCAATTGAAGTAATACTTAGTGTTACTGTCATGGCCTATTTGAGGTCTTTGTGCTTAGTTTCAGTGGAGTAACATCTTTTTGATGGCTTTGAAAGATGATTCTTTGTGACGCGCATATCATTGCCTAATTGTCAAGGTTGGAAAATGCTATGATAGGATGAAAAAGAACGATACCGGACTAAATGTAGCAATTTGGTTCGGCTTGAATTTTTTTTTTGCCTTTACATGATCTACGCTTTTCTAAACATAGAAAGGTATTAACAATCTCGTATTTTGTCAATAAATATTACATATATAACTCCAATGAATATTCAGATGACAAATATCGAAATGGGATTTATTTTGACTAGTTTCCTTTTCCATATTAAAAGAGTACTCATATGATAAAGTCTGCAGCGTTTAGAAGATGATGTTTTTTATTTGCTTTCTAAAAATGGGTGTCCATATCAATATCAATTTTATATTTTATGTCAGACTAAATTAAAAGATTTACTTAAAACAGAAAATATGACTGTTAAAACAAGATGACCAGGTTGAAAATAATAACTCAAAGAATCAGAGTCACAATTTCATTGCACATCTTTTCAAAGTCTCTTTAAACAGTAACGATTTCAAAAAAAATTGCTGAAATGTACTACAATTATTTGATCAACTTGGATTCATGGCTTAATAGAAGAAAAATAAATAATTTAAAATGGTCTTTGTAATTATTGGAGGGCGTAACTTGTTAAAAGGGTACAATTGTCTTGGCTGAAAATAAAGCTAGTTTATCAACTGAGCAGTAATTAAAATATTATTTAAAACCCTTTATAATTATTTTGCATTTTTCAAAATTACAAGCTCCACTTGTACTTTTTTTATTTAAGGAAAAAATTGTTTTTGTTATAATGTTCTTAGTTTTTTTAAACAATACTTCTTCACATTAATCAATTGCATATCAATCAACAGGATTATTATTGAAATTTATTACTGTAAAAAGATTTTAAATATTTATCACAACAACCAGCATCACTATAATCAGTTTTATCTGTAGTAAAAACATATTCTTAACTCTTTTAATATACAATATAATTCCTTAACTAAATATACACTGTTGTCACAGTACCATTACATAGCTTAAATTTTTACCTGAAACCTTTTATCAAAAGAAAAATTACATTATTTTATTGATATAATTATTTCATATATTATTAATTTTCTTTTATTATTATTATTATTATTATTATTATTATTATTATAGTTTTGATACTTTAATTTTACATTCATAGTTTTTTATGATAGCACTCGGTTTTACTTTATTAAAAAATCTTTTCTTTTTTTTATATTATTAAAAGACTTCTACTATTTATTGATATTGACTTTAGATTTTAATATAGAATAGTATAAAAAAATGATTAATAAAAATATTAAGCCAATATAAGATGCATAAATCACAAAAATTATATGTTAATCTAATTTTTTTTCACTTAACCAGTAATTACAAAGTACATTTTATGTTTAAAAAAAGCAAAAATATGCATGTTATAATAAATATAATTATCTTTGCTAATTTTTTATACATTTTAACTTTTTAAACACAAATTTTAAAACATGAAATTCAAAAATTTTCTAATTAAAATATGCATGTAAATCATAAAAAATAAAAGTAAATAAATTATATTAACAATAAAAAACTTAAAATAAAATAATATTTTGCTAGTTTTATAATTAAAAAAATTATTTTTATCGAAAAAATGTATTAAATAAAAAAATTATGTATAAATCTTTAATTAAAGTAAAAATATTAATGTTAATAATAGAAATATTATTATTTTAATCCATAAATATACTAATAAAATAATTTGAAATTTGAAAAAATTAACAGTTTTTTATTTAAAAATAAGTTCTAAATAAAAATTATGTTGATATAAGAAAAAAAAATATAACAAAAAATACAAAAATACTACAACCAAAAATATAAAATATAAAAAAATAAGACTTATAAATAAAATTGCAAATATAAAATAAAAATTTATTTAAGACTAAACAATTAAATCTGGAATTTATAAAAATACAAATAAATAAGAAATATATTAAAAAACAATTTATTATAAAGTACAAATTAATAATACATAAGTTATTTATTTTAATATTTTAAATAATATACAATAACATTAAATTAAACATATATTATTTTAAATAAAATTTATGTAATTTTAAAACTTTGTATAAAAATACTATTATTATGTATTTTTTTTAACTTATTAATTAATATTAGCTTTAAAATTTATTAATTAAATATAAATATTTTATATATATACTAATTACTTAAAATATATTTTAAAATTATTTGTTAAAAATTTTTAAATTTAAATTTTTGTTTTTTTTTAATTTTATAAATGCTAAATAATTATTTTATTTTTAAATCTAATTATTAATATATTTTACAAAAATAATATTATTATTATTAAGTATTAAAATATTGTTATAAATCTAAGTAATAAGTTAATAAATAACAAATAAAATAACTATTAAAAATAATAAAAAGAAATTAAATCAAAAGAATTAATAAAATTTAATATATATAATTAGTTTTAAAATTATAGTTATTTAATCTTTTTTTAAAAATCTAAAAAAATATTATTTTATGTTTTATTTTGGTAATTTTTATAAATAATAATAAGTATTATTATATTTTTTAAGCAATTTATTATTTTATATTACAAAAATAAAAAAAATAAAAAAATAAACTTTTTTCTTTCTTATGTTCCAAATTTTTTAAAGAGCAAATTTTTAAAAAAGAAGTTTTTTAATTTTTTTTGTTATTTTTTTGCAACCATTTTTCAAGCAAATAATTTTTTTGTAGTGAATCTAATAGTATTATGTTTAAAAAAATAGCACTCAAAGAAGTTTTTTACAATCTTGTTGAAGATTTTTTCTTCTAAAAAAAAAGTATTTGTTAGTAATATCAAGCATTTTAATAATAAAAAGAATAACTTTTTAGTTAAATCTGGTTCTGATAGTAGTGTATTTTTAAATATAGACAGTAAGTTTGATAATAATGAAAATAATAATGTTTTTTTAAGTATTGATAATAGTGGTTCTTTTTTTTAGTTTAGCAATAAATATTTCTAAAGCTAAAAAAGTAAATACTAGTCTAGTTTGTAATTTTTTTATTGGCTTAATTGATTATAGTATAGATAAAAACAAAGAATTTTTTTTTTTTTTTCAATATCTCTTTTGAAAAAAAAGTAGATTGATTCTAAAATAATAAAAACCCAAGTTAAAGTGGTTATTAGAAAATTTTTTACATTAAATATTGATTTTTTAGCTTTTGAAAAAAAAATTAATAACAGCAAAAACTTAAATAATCAAGAAACTTTTTTTAACAATTAATAGTTTTGGGAGAGCTACTATCTTCTCAAAATTTAAAGAGATTATCAAATTAATATTTGTCTTAAAAAAAATATAAATAAGACTGTATTATTAGCTGAAAAAAAAATTAAAGTAAACAACAATCTTAAAAGACAAAAAGTATGCTCAAATTAGACTGTAATAATTAAAAAAATTTCTATGGATATGTCAAAAATAATAATCATTATTGCAATATCTAAGTTTGGTTAAATTGTGTTAATTTGTTTACAACTAATTAAGCTGTGGCAAAAAACTATAGTAAAATTTTTTAAATCAAGTTAAGCTAATTTGTCAATATCAAAATAATCATTTTTAATTGAAAAAAATTCAGTATATGTAACAAAAACTGTGAAATATTGTAATATTTAGATGTTTAAAGACTAATTCAAGGTGTTTTTGTTTATCTTTTTCATAAAACAATTGCTTATGATCTTGGTAATCTGTTAAAAAAAACTGGTAGAAAAACTTGCATCATTAACTATTTATTTGAAATTGGCAATAGAATTTACTATGCAGTAATTGGCTTTAAATTAAAAGAAGAGTTGAAATTAGTTTTTTATACAGAGCTTATTTTGAGTAGTATTAAGTTTTTTTGGATTAGAATAGATCTGGTTTATTATTAGAAGTATGAACAGTTTAGTTACTTATTTTTTAAATATGATTTTTTAGATCCATTAGTCTTTATTTCAAAAAAAATTTATTAAAAAATTGTGTCAGATAAGAATTGCTTTTAACTAATCTATTTATATGAAAAAAAATGTTTCTATTACCTGTTTTGTTGTTTTTAATAGCAAATTCTGGACACAAATAGTCTCTTTAAAAGTTGGTTCTATTAGTATTTATTCTGGTTTTTTTTTCAAATTTTCTTTTTTTAGCAGTTTTTATCTTGGCAGTATTCTCTTTATTTCTTAAAACATGTCTTTTTTTAATAATTGGCTGGCTTTTTTAAAATGCTTTTTAAAACTGTTAGCAAATTAGATATTAATAATTATATAAAAGCTAAATAGAATAGATTTGGTACTTTTTGTGCTTATTTTTATTTCTTTTATTTTAATAAATTTTTCAGTTTTAAATTCAAATTTGATTTTAAATCTGGCTACAAATCTTTTTTTATTAATATCTCTTTTCATGAACTCTAATATAGTATTAAATAAATTGCAAATTTTATTTTTTTCTTCTCTTTTAATAATAACTGGAATTTTAGTTTTGAATTTGAGCAGTTCTAAAATATTAACTACCAAAGTTGAAAGTCTGGAATTTAAGATAGTTACTCTTAAAATATTTGTTAATTTAGTTTTAAATAAATTAGATTAGTTGTATGCTAGCTTGAATTCTAAAACACTTTTTTTATATTAATAATCAGTTTTGTTTAAAAGTTTATAATTTGTAATATAAAAAGAATAAAAAATATGCTAAACAGAATAATATCATTAAGTGATATAAGAATTTAGACAATTTAGTTTCTATTATTACAAAAATAAAACTTAAAAAACAAACTAAACTATAGATCAAAAACAGATTTTTGGGTTTAAAAGTTTTTGTTTTTAAATTGAATATAAATTATCTAAGTTCAAAAGTAATGATAATAATAAATGATAATCTTACAAAACATGTGTGCAATATTTCTGAAATTTTTGGTCATCTTATTTCTATCTATTTCCTTTTTGCCAATAAAGTTTCAGTAACAATTTTAGGCCTATATGCTAGCATTTCAGCTAGTATAAAATTTAGTTAAGCACATAAAATAAACTTTTATATTTGCAAGATTGTTAATTCAAGTTTTTACATAATGCTAGATAAAAATTTCAACAAAAATAGGATAAGATACAGTGTTAATCATAAGAAAACTTTGTTTTATAAAGTGTTAAAAAGCATTTTTCTGCTTATATAATTGCTAATAAGAATTGTGTATTGGCACAATATTTTATATATTCTTTTTTACTCAGAAATGTTATTCTACATTCTTTTGTCAAGTAAAATTTTTTTACAAGCAAAACATAGTTTATTGTTTTACTTTTCTTGTCTTTTTAGATATCTAAAGCATTTTTTGTAACATAATTTGTAATGGTAGCAAATATGTATTCAATAGTTATCTTCTAGTAAAATTTAAGATTTTATAAATAAAAACTTTTTCTTATAGTTAATATATCTAATTAAATATAGGGCAGTTTTTTTTTGGTTCTAATAAGTAGAGTACATACCAGCTGCTGACTGATTTTTTTGTGGTTGTGGTAGTTTGTGGTTTGTGGTTTGTCTTTTTTTTTTTTTTTTTTTGTTTTAAAAAAAGATTAATAGTAACTTGTTATAATTATTATTAACTTATAAGACTTGATAGACTTTCTAGGTAAGTTTGTTTGTTTTTTTTCAAATTTGATTAATGGTTTTAATTGGGTTGTTTTGAAGTGGCTGCAAATGGCTAATACCTAAATATGCTGATTATCTTAACTGAACTATAGCTCTTATATGATCTAATTAAGTACAGCATTGGTTTTAAACAGCCAGTTGTTATTAATGAAAGCTTGGTATTGTGTGACTTCTATGACTAAAACTTTGATTTATGCAATAATGCCATTAATTTTAAAAGAGAAATAATTTTACCAATAAAAATTTTTGTTGCTCTATCAGCTGTAATGATTCTAACATTAATAGTTTAATTAACTCAGTGATCTAATTGGTCTATGAGTTGTTATGTGATAATATTATTTGCTAATTTATTATCAAAAATTAGCTTATTAGATTGGCCATTGACTTTGACATCAATATATATAACAGTAATTAGTTTAGTGTTAAAAACAGTTTTATTAAATAATAAGATTTCTAATTGGTCTTTTAATTTAAATAGGAAAATAGTGGCTAGTAATTTGTTTTTTGTAATAGTTGCTGATAGAATGTTGTTGGTAAGTAGTTGGTGATGAATTATTAAATAAGTTGTTTTTTATTATAACTAAGAGTTTTAAATAGTTTTGGGAATTCAGGTTTTGGGCATATTCATTTTCCAAATTTTTTAAGTACAATCCTAATGCCTAATTTAAAGAACTGAAAATTAGTTGATATATAATACTTGTCAATTTCCAATTCTGTTATGTATATATAATTCTCAGTCTTTGATTTCCAGTTGATATTAAGGCTAAGTTTTGTAATAGTATTTACATAAATTAGAATTAATAAATCACTTAGGACTGAAATATTTAATAAATTATTGGTGTTGAAGTCTAATAGACTAAATATAAATATATTGATTGTTGTGTCATTGGTGTATAATAAAACTAATATTAATATTGTTCTTGATTTTGAATATAATTTAGAGTTTAAAACCTGCAATCAGAGTTTTTATATTGGTTTCTCAATTGTAGATTATTTGATCTAACACAACAATCTGCTTTTAATTGGTCTCGTTTACTACAGTAGTAGCAATTATATATTTTTTATTGTCACTGTTAATTTGTTGATAATAAATATAATTGATTTTGAAAACAATTAGAATTTTTTTAATTGTTATAATATTATAAAGACTGATAAATGATTTAATTATTAGATAAATATCTTTCAATTTTTTGATTAATAGTTTTACCAAATTGCTTCAATTTAATATCTAATTCAAATAATTTATTTACTATTAGATTTATAACTTGAACATAGTTGGCTTTAAGTTTGGCTGATTTAAAATCTTTGGTGTATATGACTGTATTCTAAAGAGTATTTGGATACAATAAATGTACTTGTTGTAATAAACTACTGTATAATCTATGAATAAACTAATTCAAAATCTGTGTTGCTATAAAATAGTCAGCATTAATTGCTTGAATTTGATGCAGATTTTTATAAAAACATTCCAAGTAAGTAATAACTGCTTTATTATCATCTTGCTTGATTGTATTAAAATTAGTTAACAGATAATTAATGCTATTATAATTACTAAAATATTGTAAAAACACAGTTTTAAATGCATTAAAATTTTGAGATTTATTTACAAAATTCTAATATTACAAGTCAACAATATTCTAAAAAAAATATAAGATAACTTAAAATGTTTTGGAGTTATTTTATCTGTTGGTTGCAATAGCTTTTGTCATATTATTTAGCTATGCTTGGGCATTGTCTTCTTTGTTTGTAAATTTTTTTAATTTGGTAATTAATATATATGCTATTTATATAAGTAATAATTGTTGTTGTAATTATTGTTGAGCAGCAATTGCTATTATTAGTGGTGAATTAATTGAGATAATTAAAGATAAATTTTCTGAAAAAATAGAAGCTGAATTTGGATTGTTCAGATTTGGCTGGATTTAAACAATCAAAATTATAATTTCTGGATTATTTAAAAATCAGATTTTGGTTATTATTTCTTTGATTACTATTTTTTTTTTCTTCTGATTCAGTGTTTTTTCAATGACTGGTAGATTCGAAATTTGGTTGAGATAATAATAATTAAAATTTTAATAGTATTATTGGTCACAATTTAAATTTTTTAAAAAAATTGTCATAAGTTTTTAATAATTTGGCTTTTTCTTGATTTTTTTGAAATAGTACTCTGAATAATAATGTTTTAACTATTGATGTTAATATAGATCTGCATAATATGTGTATAATACTTCCTAATGTATAATAGTATAATAAATGAATAAATAAAATAACTCTTAGTTTTTTTCAAGTAGGCAGTTATATTTTTTTTGGTGTTTCTGCTAAAGTTTGTAATTTTTTTGTCTCCAAAAATAATAAAAAATCTTTGCTGAGTGTAATTCTCAATTTTCGACTTATTTCTGTAATTAGTAAAACAAACAAATAATTTTGTGAAAGTATAATGCTTTAAAGTAATTTACTGTAGAAATTTTTGAGAACAGTTTTTAAATCTTTTTGGTTTTCTAAGTAGAATTTAATTTTTTTGTTAACATAGAAATTAAAAGTTAATTCTGCTGGCCAATAGTTATTTGTCAATCTAAAATAAGTTTCTTAGTATTAAAATAAGAAGATCACAAATCTTAAATAATTTTCTTTTATAATTTTTTGGTCTGCTACTTTTCTAAATAATTAATATTAGTGCTTGTTTTTTGTTAAAATATATCTTACAAAGAGCACTAAATATTACAAATAATTATTTGAAGTATTAGAACAAATAACAAATTCATAACTTAGTGCTCAATAGCTGGAAATATTGGTAATTTTTAAAGATTTTAAAGTCTAAAGGTTTTGGAGTTTGAAGATTTTGGTTGAATTCTTTGTATAATAAACAGAAATTCAATTGATAGTTTTTTCTGTGAATTTTTTTCTTCAGCATAATAGTTATTTTATTTTGACAGTTATGTCTTTTTGGTAAACTATTCTTAAGTTTTTTATCTTTTTTCTCAGATCATTTACAAAACTATTTTTGATGTTAAATACTCAGTGTTTAATTTTTTTAATTAATTAGTAAACAACAAAAAAACGAAACCAAAGAACATAAAAAAAAAAAAAAATAAGAAAAAAAAAAAGAAATTAGTATTCCATTAATAGCCATGATTAAAAGCTATTGATTTAGTATAATTAAGTATTAAATTCTATCAATATAAAGTATTGATAGTATAAAAGTAATTAATATTTCTTTAATTAACTAATAATAATATAGATTGGATGATAATAGATAATTTTATTGATATAAAAATAATTTTACTTCAAGTTACAGAAAACTATTTTTTAAAGAAAAAAGTATTGTTATTTTAAATTAATTTGAACTTTATTAAATACTTTTTCTGTTTTTAATACTTTTATTATATATACATAATTTATATTATACGAGATTTTTTGAAATTTTTCAATTACTTTAAAAAAAATTCTGGAATTCTGCAATTCTGCAATTTTTTGAAAAAAATCTTGGATTTCTGAGATTTTGAAATCCTACAATTTCTTAAGAAAAATTCTGAAATTTTTCTTTTTACTATGTCTATTTCTAATTGGCTATTTTATCTACTTATTATAATTCCTAATTTCTATAAGTAACAATAAATAATCTGGTTTTAGAGATCAAAAATTTGCCTGATAACAAAGCTGTCAATCTTTCAGAAATTTTAAATAAACTTTGGAAATATTATGATAACTTAGTATTAGGATGTCTTTAGATTTATTGAACTCTTGTTTGATTTGTGATGATATTCCAGCTTTTTAGAAAAATACTTGGGTTTTAATAATCTCTAAACCTTATAAATAGAATAGAATACTTATAAACACACAACTTATTGCTTTGATCAAAACAGTAAGAAAAATTTTGCCTAAAATTTTATTAAATTGTATTTTATCAGTTTGTAGTAAATTTAACATTCTCTAAGATGACAATTTTTTGGTTTTGAAATATTACAATTCAATTTCCTATTTTTGCCATTAGTTTAATTGTCAAAAACATTTTAGAAAAAAACCAAGAGCTTTGGTTGGTTCTTTAGAATATGTGCAAGGTATATAATTTAGTTGGATGGCTTTACTTAGAAACTAGTTTAAAACAAATTAAAATGTATGCCAAATTTATTAAGTTTTTTAGAAATATTCATTTAAATAGAACCAACAGAGTAATAACAAACTTTGGTTTTTTAAATAGTTATAAAGTATTAAATAGACTTGATCAAGATAAAGTTTTCTTTCCATTCCTTTGAAAAATTTTTTATGATCTTTTTTTATGCAAAATTAAGAGGCTTGATTATTTATGCAAATATAGAATTGACTCGAGATTTGTGGTGAAATTTGGTAAAGTAAAAGCTCAAGCTGGAATAACTACTTATTTTGCTGCTGAAATTTTTGTAAATAACATAATTTGAGTTGATAACAGTTAAGCAGTAACACAATATATTTTGGACAAAGCTAGTAAATTCTTTACAATTAATGACATTTCTATAAACAATAATAAAAATATTGCTATTCTTATTAATTAGAGAGTTAAAAAATTTTTTTTGCTTGTCAATAGCTTACTAATTATAATAATTAAGAAAAATAAATCTTGTTAGTACTTAGATATATTTTTGTTAACAAATAAGCTATTAAAGCTTAGTTTAGTTAAAGCTCAATTAAATATTCAATTTTTTTTAAATATAGTTTTGTGCAAAGCTATTTTTAATAAATAATTTTGTTATTTGGTCTTTTTAGTTCTATAATCTATTATTAGTTACAAAATATAATTTAGTTATATTCCTAAAAGTATTTGTACTAAGTAGAATACTATGATTAAAAAAAACTCAAAACTCAAAGCAGATCTTTTACATAATTTTTTTATAAATGTATTATTGTACTTATCTCTTTATAACAAAAACTTTTAACCAAGTACAAACTAAAGGTAAATTATCAACTGTTTTAAGTTTTGCAAATTTATTTGATGTCTTGAACTGACTTTTTATCTATTGGTGTTTGAATTTACAAATTACCAGCTGGCTGCTAGTGTATTTATTATGCCATTCTGTTAGATTAAATGTTAGTTTTATAAATAATTTTTTAGCTGGAATTGTGAAAAATTTCTTATTTTATGGCTTATCTTTTTCTAATACTCTGCCAAGTGTCTTTTAATTCTTTAGTAGAATATTAATATCTGAAATTCTTGGAAGTAAAAAATTTTTTAGAATGGTTTATTTTTTAAAATACTTTAGTATTGTTTTTGTAGAACAATTACTAAACAAAAAAAAACATTGTTTTAATTGAAAATGTTTTAGATATTAGAAGCATTTAGATCTATGAAGTTTTGTTTTTATATGATTTAGCTTAGCCACCTGATTTCTGAACAACAAATTGGCTACAGCCAGCATCTTGTTTTGACTGTTCAATAAACACTTTCTTGATTCTATAGTAAATAATTTAATTGGTTATGCTAAAAACATTTTGTTAGAGTTTGGTTTAAGTTTGTTTAATGTCTATACAGATGTGTTCATAAAGTATTTTGGTTTAACTTTAGGTGCTAAAGAAACTGTTGTTTTTTTTTTGGATGTTAGTTTTGGTATTAAAATTAGGATTTATAATATTATGTTATCAATTTTTTTAAAACTTAAGGCTATTTTTTTTGCACTTATTTGTGTTTTTATTAAAAGCAATATTATTATTAATTTAAACAGCTAAGCTGCCATTAATACTTGCATTAATGAATTGAAATTAATTCTATCTGATTTTAAAAAATGCTTATAGATAAAATGACAATAAATAATAAATATTATTAAAAATAGATCACTTTCAATATTTTGAATTAAAATTAAAGACCATACTAATATTGTAGAAAATAAATGGACTAATGTGCTCATCTTTAATGCATGTTTTTTTAATTCTGTTTTTTCAACTGTGGTCTATAAATTTTTTATATATATAGATAATACAGTTTTGTTTTATAATATTTATTACTATGTTAGAGATTTCTATAGAACTTTGTATTATATTAGATAAAAAAATGAATCTGGTTCAATAATTGAAAGTATTAGTAATATCAATATAATGAATTGGAAAAAGTCTTAGAAAGTTTAGTATCTTAATAAACATATGGCTTATGACTTTACAAGCCATATATTAAATATTTTATGAACTTATTTTATAAAAGCTCTATATAAGTGTTTATTAATAATTGTGAAAAAATATTTGTACAGCATGTTCTATTCAAATATAAAATACTTACTTTGTAATAAAATCAAGATTTCTGATTATATATTTAAATGCTCTTATAATAATATTGCTCATAATAGAATTTTTTTTAAGTTTAGAACACTTTGAGTTTTATTATCAAATATTGTTGTTTTTTTTCTGTGATTTTCTAGAATTTTTTTTTTGTGTGCAAAATATTGACTTGTATTTTATTCTGGTAAAAAGCTTTGTGTTTAAAAGTTAGTACAGTAAAATTCTGACTGTGTTTGACAATTCTGAACTAATAAATTTGTAGATAGTAATATTTGTAAGAAACTTAATATTGGCTTACAGATCTAAAATATAGTATAGCAAATCTGAAAACAGAGTTGATATGAATAAAAAAAACATAATAATTGTCAATGATAGTGTGATTTCTTATGATTTTAGCAGTATAGACAAATTAAGTAATAGAATAATTATGTTGCTTAATGTAGAAAAAATAAAGAGGTGTATTTTGGTATATAATCTAAATACTTATTTTTTTTAAATTTGAAAAGTAATGTAGTAATAATAACTGATTTGTAGTGTAGCTTTGACTGGTCTGAATAGCTGATTATCTATAATAAATATGTAAATTGTATTTAGTTTATGATATATATATGTTGTATATTTCTAGATAACAATTAAACTATATTTATTAAACCTAATAAAAAAAATAAACAAATAATTTTTTAAGTTAAATTTAATATAAAATAAATAAATAAAAAAGTGTAATAAAATTTAATTTTGTTATTTAATTTTTGATTTTATTATTAAAAAATTTATTAAAAAATGTTAAAAAAATTTTTTTTTTATTTATTTTAATAAAAAAATCTTTTAGTTGTTATTTTATATTATTTAATTTAATATATTTAACCTGTTTTTGTTTAACTATAAAGTTGTTATTAGTTTTAATATTGTTATTATAAAGAAGTTTACTAAGAATTTTGTTTTTGATTTTATTAACAAAAATGTTTTTTTTAGAAAAAAAAGAAAAAAAAACACTTTAAAAAATAATTTTGTCAATAAAAAACACTCTGTTAAAAAAGTAATTGGGTGTTTTTGGAGATTTAAAGTAAATAATACTATTGAATTTGATAGTATTAATATAAAAAAAAGATTTCTAGTAAAAAAACCAATATGGATTATAGCAAAAAAATATTTTAAATATAAAAAATATGAACTAAATACTGAAAAGATCTAAATTAGTGATAAAAAAATTTTGTGTATGTCTTTAAAAAAAATTAATTTTTTAAATAAAGATGATAATAATGTTTTTTTAAATATTTTTATTGTTTATTTTTAAATCAAGTTTGACATAAGTGGCTAAAAAAGTTAGAATTGCAAATATTTTGATAAATACCAATTTTAAAAAATCAGCTACATGCTTAAATTAGATTGTAATCATCAAAAAATTCTATTAAAAACATTTATAAAAACTGTATATGCTATAGTATTTAAATTTAAAACAATTAAATCAATTAAAATATAATTAATAAGGCTATAGTAAAAACAATCATAAAATTTAAACAATTAGATCATGCTAATTTGATCATAGTAAAGTAATTTATTTTTATTAAAAAAAATGCTGTGTGGATTACTAAAGTTAACAAAAATAAAAAACATAGAATACTAAAAATAATTATAGAATACTGTTTTATATTCTATTTATAGGAACAAATATATATAATTTTTGAAACTTTTTGGATTCTATTAATAGAAAAACTTGTATTATAAATTAATATTTAGTTATATATATCAAAGCCAAATATGTTGTAATGTATTTTGAATCAAAAATTTAATAAATATTGCTATTAAAATAACACCAATACTAAAAAATACTAAACTATGTTGGTTTTATTTAAATTTAGCCAAGTATATTAAATGTAAAAATTCAGAGCATATTATTAAATTGTGTTATTAGTAAAAAAATTCATTTTAGAAATCTTTTTTATAAAGTTTTTTTGAATATAAATAAAAACAGATTGACTACTATTTATGCTAAGCAATTAGTTTTAGTTACTTGTCTGGTTTTTTTGTTAATATTTTTTGGATAACATTGTAGGCAATTATTTGTGATGTTAAAATGAATAACAAATCTGTAACTTGGTGCTTAATAGCTGTTAATAAATGTAATTTTTGAAGATTTTGGTTGAGTTTTTTGTATAATAAACAGAATTTCAATTGATAATTTTTTTGTGAATTTTTTTTTAGCATAGTAACTGGTTTACTTTAACAGTTATGTTTTTTTTGATAAGCTATTCTTATATTTTCTACTCTTGTTTTACAGGTTTTTTACCAGACTATTTTTGACATTAATTACTTAGTACTTAATTTTTTAATTAATTAATAAACAACAAAAAAAATAAAAATAAAAAAAATAAAAAATTAGTATTTTATTAATAGTCATAATTAAGAGCTATTGATTTAATGTAGTTAAATATCAGATTTTATTAACATAAGCTGTTAATAATACAAAAATGATTAATATTTTTTAATCAAGTAATAACAGCATGAATTGAATAATAATGGGTATTTTTATTAATATGAATATAATTCTACTTTAAATTATAGAAAACTATTTTTTAAAAGAAAAAGTATTTTATAATTACTTGTCTCTAGCTATTTTTTTGTTTTTTTTACTTTTAATATTTTTACTATATATACATAATTCGTATTATATAAAATCCTACTCTTTTTTTATATTACTTTCTGGAAATATGCTTATTTCTGAAAATATGCTTATTTTTGAAAATATGCTCATTTATTAAGTATTATTCTCTTATTAATCTATTTTATAATCTTTTTTTTATAAGTAATATTATTTTCTTCTTTAATAGTAAGTTTTATTAAAATTTTTATTTTAAATTAAATTTACAATAAATTTAAGACAACAATTAAATCAATAAATACTTATTACAAACTTAAAACAGCTTTAAACTTAATAACTTATTTAATATTTGTGAAAATATCTTATAGAACCTAATATTTTAACCAATAAAGATTTAATATATTGGCAAACTTACAGAACTGAAATTTCAACAATTTTCAAATCAAATTACTTTAATCATATTGAATTATTATCTCAATATCACAGATAATACTTAAACTTTAACAGAACTTAATTTTAAAAAGAGATTATGTTACCAATAGAATTTTAACTATCAATTAGCATAAAATTATTCTTATAATTTCTATTATTAATTAGTATATATTAATATTATTTTAATTATTACTTATTACTTAATCAAATTATTGAATATTACTATTTAATTAATAATCTAATTTATACAATAGAAATTAGGATAATCAAATTACACAATATTTTAAATTATAGCAAAGAAAAAAGTTCATGTTTATAGACTAGTACTATAACAAGTTGTATAAAGAAGAAGGTTTTCTCTTTAAAAAAATATATTTTATCATAGATATCTGACTTTAAATTTATTTTCACTAATACAATTTTAAAAATAAAATATATTTTGAAAACTAATTCTTAAATATTTATACTTAATATTTTCTAAAATTTAATTAATGTTTTGAAATTAATTAACTAATAATTTCAATAATTCATTGGTAACTTCAGATCTGAACAGAAACCAATTTCTTTAATAAAATTCTATTTCTTTTATTTTATTTTTTTTTATTATAATTATTAAAATAACCCACAGACAAAACTTTTATAGAAAAGTTAACTTTTACAGCAAAGTAACTACACAATTTAGTAAGCTTTCAGATGAAATTCTTTGGAAAAAATTGACTTTTACAACAAAATAACTATACAATTTAATAAGCTTTTAGATAAACAATTTCCGAAAGAGTTAAAATTTACTACAATATAACTATACAAAGCAACTGGTATGAAATTGGCCATTCTATTTATAAGTCCAATAGTTAAAATTATAGGAAATAATTTGAAAATAAATTCAGTTATCAGAGATTCAACTGCTTCCAGAAAAACATGAATTAATAACAAATAGACATTAATAATATTCAAAAAAAAGACCAAAAATCTTGGGTAACAACATGTTCTAATATAATACTTTTATTGTTATTGCTAAATCATTTAATTTTCTGCTCTATTGTAAGATTTGATAACACAATATATTGTTTGGAGTTTTTATTAGAGTTTGAATTATTATTATTATTGTTGTTGTTATTGTAAATAATATTGAAACTATTGTTGTTATTATTGTTGGAGTCTAAATTACGATTGTATTTTAATTTTAATTCTAAGGCACACTTGCTAATTGGTTTTTTTTGGAAATTAAATAGATTATATATGGTGGTAGATTATAAATGATGTTACAATTGTTAAAATATTCGAAGTTACTGGAAATTAAATAATGTTTACAGAATTTAGTATTTAATTGTTCTAAATATTGCTTTTGCTTTTTTTGAGTGGGTGCTAGATTTTGGTAATGTTCATAAAATTGTTTTGAGTTATTTATAATGTCAATAAAGATATCTGAATTTGAAATGAAAATAATTATAACTTGTTTTTTGTTTTACAAATTTAAAATTTCTGGTAAAAGTTATAATAATTTATAATTTATTTGATATTAAAATTAAACTTATTGTAATATACTACTTTTTAATTTTTTAATAAACTGAATAAAAATTTGAACAATAACATATAATTAGTTTTAGTAGCTTAAATTTATTGCAAAACTTGGTTAAATTTGTTTAAAAAAATAATAATAGTTTTATTATTTTTTTGTTTAATAATACTGAATTGGTTTTGTAATCTAATATTATTAACTAGAATTTAAGTTATAATTATTATTAAAACAATCAAAAAGTAAAACAAAATTATAGTATTATTAAATAAAAAGTACAAAAATAATAAAAATCAGATTATATAACCAATATTATCAATATTATATTTCAAATATAAACCAAAAAATTATTATAATTTTAATATTATAAAATATTTTGCAGATTTTATTGTTACAGTTATTAAAAATTATTATTTTAATTTTTATATTAAATTAACATAAAAAATTATTTTTAATTTATAAGTATAACAAAATACTATAAAATATATAAAACTTTAAACACAAAAACAATATTAAGCTATTCTAACAAAAGTTTATGCATTATAAATAAATTTTAAAGAATTTAAACAAAGTTTAACTAGTTTAAATTAAAATTAACCAAGTTTTTTAGAGCATTAATTAGTTTATTAAAATTCATATTTATTTACAGAAATTTAATAAAAATACTTGTATAAAGAATTTTTTTAAAAAATGTATTTTACAATAAATATTTAGTATAATAATATCTTTTATATTTGAAATAAAAATTTTATTTATAAAATCAAATTTTTTTTAGCTTAAATAATTAATTTAAATTAATTTTTTATTTTATTGTATTAAATTTTGCAGTTGTTTAATTATTATTAATTTAAAAAACTAGACTCAAAATAAGTATTATTATTATTAATTAAAAAAAACATTGACTTTTTAAATTTATAAAACCAAAAAATAATTATTTAATTTTGTGTTTTAAAAAACAAATAACATAAAAATTATTAAGCAAATAGTCTTAAATTAGTTTAAATAAATGTTTAAGACTTAGATTATTATATTTAAAGACTTTTTATAATTAAAGCCAAATAAAAAAAACTTCTTTCTCTCGTTTCTCCTCAAATCTCAAAAAAGAGTCAAAAGTTTTTTGGAAGAAGTTTTTTACCATTCAGTACAATAAATCCAAACCATTTCTGCTTGATTATAAGGCCATTGTTGGCCCTAGTATTGCTGTCATGAAACAGACAGTTAAAAGTTCTGGCTCTGAGAGTGGTTTCAAGGCTGTTCTGTCAAGGAAAAAGAGAAGAGGCAGTGTTCTTGAGGACAATACTGGTGTTGAAGAGAGTTTTGCTAAGGTGCAAAGTGATCGTTCATGGAGTTCGGAGACTGGTGATACCACAGAATCTGACAGTGTTGATATGGAAGAGGAGTGTCTTGTAGAGAAAACAAGTTTCGATTATGGTGAAAGTGGTGCGCTCATTGGTGGAGATTTGGATCAAACGCCAAAAAGTTCACAGGTAACAACTAGGAAAGCATTGGGAAAGCCTTTAGGAAAAATCGACTTCCTGGATGACAATGATAATGATGATGTTCTTCTGGATGTCCCTCTGGTGCTTCCCCCTCCTCTTAAGAACCTGGTCAATGTTTCTGTTAAAAGGTCATTTGCTTTGGATTTAGATCTGAAAGCGGTAGAAAAAAATTCGGCCTAGGAAAAGCTCAAAAAGATCAGGAGTTTATTTTCAGGAATCAATGGTTTTGGGGGGGCATCTACCCCCTCAAAGTTCTCAGAGATCATCAGAGCGACATTCACTTCCGAATTGGGTCTAATGAAAGCCACTGAAAAAGCTACTGGTGTGAATATCATGGTAAACACCAATCTTAAGAGATCAGCTGGTTGTTCAGATCAGGCTGTGGTGTTAAAAGAAATTCCAGTTGGAACATCAGCTGAGGCTGTGTGCACTGCACTCTCTGAGTTTGAGATAATTAAGTTAATCAAGATGCAATTGGTGGGGCTGTGGCAGAAGGCTGTGGTAGAATTTGAGCAATCAGATTATGCCAATTTGGTCATGGCAAAGTGGTCAATCTTAATCGGGAAGAATGCTGTGCAGGTGGCTAGATCAGATTTGGACAAAGAATTATGGGACACGAGGAACCAGCATAGGGCGCTGCTCTATACTCTGCCAATGGGAACAACTGCTCATGACATCTGGGATTTTATTGGTTCTGTTGGTGGGAAGACATGTATTATTGATCGTCATCCGGTTATATATGCTAAGGCTAGGTGTGCTGTCATCTGTTTTGATTTTGCTGAATCATTAAATGCCATTGTGGAAACCACACCAGTGTTGAGGGGCACCAATCTACGCTGGTCTTGTCTTGTTTCGGCCAAGTGTGTCAAGTGTGGGAAATCAGGCCATACGTCATTGGGCTGTGCAATTGGTGGGAGGGTTTCTTCGAGTTTGTTTTCGCGTAGAGTCCTGTCAGACACAGATAAAAGCAGATTGGCAGCCATTTATGCCAAGCGATCAGCTCCAGTTGCTCATCCAGTCTCTTTCAGTGGTTTCTCTTGGGCAAAGGTTGCTAGTGGGTCTTCTTTTCCTTCTCTCTCTGGACGAAATGCTTCAGTGAAATTTGGTTCCTCTTTGGAGATGATGCCATCCCTGCTGGTTTCGATGGAAGTCAATGATAGGTTTGCTGCTCTTGAGCGCAGTCTCGCCAGCCTTGCAGAGCAAGTGGGTAAGCTGGCTAAGATGTTGAATGCACTTGGGCCAATGGTTTCCCAGCCAAGCCCTGGAAGTCAGCCATTGGTGACCCCTTCATCACAGAATCAAGGGGTGGATATAGTGATGAGTGAGGGTTCAGGTGCAGCCACTAGTGGTGAGATTGTTGCGGGAGCGGTGTCTTTCGATGTATTTTTGGTGTCCAAGTTGGAAGACAGCATGAAGTGTCTGATAAAAACAGTTCTGGAACTTTCAGCCAAAGTGGACAGTTTTGGGGCAGGTTCAAATTTCTTTTCTTCTTAATGAACAGTCTGGTTTGGAATATTGCTACTTGCAACATCAGAGGTATGAACAATCTTGCAAAACAGGACGATGTTATTCGTTGGCATATGGAGAAGAACAATTTAGTTTCTATTTTTATGGAATCAAAGTTAAAAAGGAAAATTCGCCCATGGATTGTCAACAAATATGATGGTGTGTGGGTGTTTACCTCTGGTTTAGAATCTGGATATCTGGATGTTAGTGTTGCAGTTGTCATGAATTCTTCTTTGGCGAGACATATATGCAAAGTGTCAGAGATGCCTGGTTGGCTCTTGTCCATTAAGTTATTTTTCAGAAATAAACTTTCGGTGTCTATTCTGGGTCTGTATGCTGGTGCTTCCTCAGTAGTTCAGTTTTCTCAGGCTGGTGAGATCAACTCTCTTATTGCAAAAGCTGTTAATGAATCTTCCTTCGTTGTTCTCGGTGGTGACTTCAATGAAGACGGTTCTCACAAGTGTGCAAGTTTTAAAAAATGTCTGGATTTGGGTCTGGTTAATGCCTTGGGTGGGAGCTTCTGTGGGAAATTGCCGACTTGGTCCAATTCTCGGGGCATTGCTAAGACAATTGATTTTATGTTCGTTTTTTCAAATCTGGTTAATGCAGTAGTAAGTCACGACGTGTTTGGCATTGGGGAATACTTTGATACTGATCATCAGGCTGTCTCAATGTTAGTGGGTTTGGGTGGTCTGCTCAATGTTCAGTTGAATTCTGTTTACAAGCAAGCAAATAGAGATTGCTAGAAGTACGATTGCAAAGGTGCAGATGATGTTTAATGGGCCAAATTTAAAGAAGATATGGCAGCAAATGCTGCTATGTTTCATGATGATTTTTTTGCAGCCAGGATCCGCTCGGACTTGGATTCGATGTGGGTTGCTCTCCATAGAGTAATGTGTCTGTTTGCTGAGGCAGTTTTCAAGAAAAAGTGGTTTAAAGAATATGATAAAAATTTTAACAAGGATTTGTCCAAATTTCATAAGCTGGAGCTCTTGGTGTCTAAGTTAGTTAAGGCATCTCATATGGATTCTGCTGAGGAGTTTACATTCTTGCTCAACAGGTGGGAAGGTTTGAATTCGGTCAATGCTTCTGCGGTGAAGTCCCTCTTCCTATCAGGTTCCCACTTCAATGCTATTTGGTTAGTTTTGTCTAAGGTCAAAAAGTCTTATTGCACATCCAAAATGTTGGAAGTGGAGCAAGTTAGGAAATCTCAAATCAGGTCAGCAATAGATAAGAGGATGGTAAGTTTCAAATTGGACAAAGGTCATACTATTAGGAGTGTATTGGAACATCCTTTTCGCAAAGTAACTTTGGATCATCTGGTTGTTGATAATGAGTTGGTTTTGGAGCCCACTTTGGTTAAGGCCAAAGTAGATGCAGTCATGAAGAGATGGACTAGGAAGCATAATATAGTTTCTGATGTTACTGGTGTCTGGGATCACCAATATCAGCCTTTAGAGTATGTTTTTGATGACCTTTTTCTGGTGTGATGAGCCTAATTGATTTTAATGAGATGTCTAATGTCGTTTTGAATCTGCCTGATGGGAAAGCAGCTGGTCTCTCTGGTATCTCAAATAAGTTGTGGAAACATTGTGACAAATCAGTTTTGGATATGCTTTTAGTGCTTTTGAATGTTTGCTTGGAGCGTGAATCTGTTCCTGGGCCTTGGAAGGAGGCTTGGGTGTCGATGATCTCCAAACCATATGAGTGGGAGGGTGTTCTCACGAATACCCATCCTATTGCTTTGGTTGAGATGGCTTGCAAAATCCTTTCTAAAGTGCTTTTGGACAGAATTTCTTTGGCTTGTAGTGTTTTCGACGTTCTGAGGGGGGATAATTTTTCTGTTTTAAAAGGCACGACCACGGAGTCTCCTATTTTTGCTATTGGATCAGTCATTGAGGATGCTTTAGAAAAGAACCAAGAGCTGTGGCTGGTCTTGTAAGACATGCAAAAGGCTTATGATTCTGTTGGCTGGGAGCATCTGAGGAAGAGCTTGGTCAGAATAAAAATGTGTAACAAATTCATTCGGTTTTTTGGTAGCATCCACAATGATCGGGTCAACAGAGTTATGATGAATTTTGGGTTGACTGATGAATATCAGGTACATGATAGTTTGGATCAAGGAGAGGTGTTTTCTCCTCTTCTCTGGTGCATATTTTATGATCCCCTTTTGTGTGAAGTCAAGAGACAAGAAAGTATATGTGGATACAGGTTAGACTCTCGTTTTGTTGCCAACACTGGTCGTGCTGAATCTTGGGCTGGTTTGACTTCTTTCCTCACTGCTGGTGCTTTCATCGACGATACAATTTGGGTTGGTAGCAGCCAGGCTGCTACCCAACATATTTTCAATGTTGCTAGTGAGTTTTTTCGAGTCAATGACATTTTGATTAATAATGACAAAACGGTGGCCATTCCCATTAATTGCAGAGTTTCCAGCCCTCATTTATTAATCAGTGGTTTGCCTATTTCGATAGCCAAAAGGGGAGAATCTCATTGGTACCTGGGTATCTTTCTGTCTATTGAAGGTTTGTCGAAGCCTAGCTTGGCTAAGACACGCTTGGATGTCCGGTTTTTCACCAACCTTGTTCTGAGAAAGGCTATCTCTAATAAGCAGTTCTCATATTTGGTGTCAGTGGTTTTTCACCCCATAATTGCCTATAGGACTCAGTTTAGTTTTGTTCTTATTAGTGTGTATGCAAAATGAGACACTATGATTTGTAAAGATTTGAAGTCCAAATCTGGCCTGCCGCTTGACTTTCCCAATGATGCTATTCATCATCCTTCTCTGTACAGGTTAAAATCTTTTGAACAAGTCCAGGCTGAGAGCAAGTCAGCTGCTGTTGTTTGTTTTGCCAATTCAGTGGGTATTTTGGGCTGTCTGTTCGTGTATAAGTCTCATAATTTACAGGTTCTCAGCTGGTGCCCTCGTCATCCCCTGTTTTTTCCTTCTTGTATTAATGTCAGTCCTTTGAATAATTTTTTGGCTGGTGTCATCTGAATTTTTTTGGGTTGCGACCTTTCTCTGGGTGGTCTCATGACCAATGTTTTTCGTTTTCAAAAGGGGACTCTAATGTCTATTGTTCTTGGCAAGTTTGCTTTTTATAAATGTGTTTCTTTGCTTCAGCGATATGGAATTGCCTTTGTTGAGCAGCTTTGCGATCAAACTGGTTCTGTTTTTGAATGGAAGACTTTCAAGTGGTGGAAGAGACTGGACTCTTGGGGCCCGATTCCTGATTGTTTCAATGCTGCTGTTTGCTTTTTGTCTGGTTCTGAGTCATCTCCCGTTTGTTCTCTTTTGTCACTGAATGTTGACTTGTCTGATGTACTTGATTCTTACGAATTTGATGTTGTTTGCAATTGCTTATTGGAGGTTGATTCCAATGTTACCAAACGAAATTAGAGATATTATTTAGCATGAAATTATCTTATAATTCCTATCATTAATTAGCATATATTATCGTTTCAAATAATCACTTATTATATTAGCAAAAATGTCTGAAATTATCATTTAATTAATAATCCAAATTGTACACAACACAAATATAACCTAATTGCGATGATCAATCATGCAATACCCTGAACTATGTAACATTCAGAAGTTTACTGAAATTTGTAGAAATTTGTAGAAATTCGCCAAAATAATTGATAGTTCACCGAAATATCTAATAGTTCACCGAAATAACTTGTAGTTCGCCGAAATGTATCTTTAGTTCAGCGAAATTGTAGAAAATAGCAAAGTTGAAGTTCATAGAATAGTGTTATAACAAGTTGTATAAAAGAAGAGCTTCTCTCTTCGAGAAAATGTATCTTACTTTAGATTTATCTCTTAAAACTGTTCCTATACACACAAAAAAGAAATAAATATCAAATAATTCAAAAAACCAAATTCCTTAGTTATTGTACTTGAAAAATCCCCAAAACCCAACTAACATTTCGAAATTAATTAGCTATCAATTTCAGTAAACTGTTAGTGACTTCAGGCCTGGATAAAAAACGTTTCTCTTAACAAAATTCTATTTCTTTTACATTTCTTTTATTTTCCTTTTCTTTTCTTATTACAATCATTAAGGTAGCCTATAGACAAGATTCCTGTAGAAGAGTTGACTTTCACAGCAAAGTAACTACACATTTTTAGTGAGCTTCCAGACAAACAATTCCTGGGAAAAAGTTGTCGTTTACTACAATGTAACTACATAAAGTAACTGGCAAGGAATTGGCCATTCCACTTATAAGCCCAGCAGTTCAAATTATAGGAGATAATTTGAAGATAAATTCAGTTATTGGAGGTTCAACCACATCCAGAAAACATGAATTCACAGCAAATAAGTATCAACAACATTACAGAAAAGAGACCAAAAACCTCTGGTAACATTTGGTGCTCTCCCACAGAAATAACACAGCAACAAATTCAAA
>JAAOMT010000419.1:11504-58384 GCA_016748015.1 Geosiphon pyriformis | reverse complement strand
AAAACATTCAACAATTATCCCAAAAACTAATGTTAGCTTTAAAAACAATATCCGAATTATCCATTACTGTTACTAGAAACCACATTAATTATACCCAAACAGAAGTAGTTACAAATGTAGCCCCAAATTCACAAAAATATCAACCGTATAAGAAAAACACAAGAAGTTACACTGAAATTCACCTGCCAGAACTTTTAAAGCTTGCTTTAAGAGAAAACCTAATGCTCACTCCAATTAGTATTCCACCAAATGCTACAAGTCAACAAAGACTTCAATTGTGTCTCAAGGAGGAAAACACTGAATATCCTTCAATCTATAGATATTTCTACATTGAAAAAACACTCTACAAATGGAAACTGGAACTTACAACAGCAAACTTCACAAAAAAAGCTATCTAAAAACAACTCCACAACGAATTCAAAACAACAGCTGGACCAACAAACAGTCGCTACAAGCTCAGAGCTGCTTTTAGACTTTATAACCTATTCCACACCTGTGAAAACATACTGCAAAACCCAATTTTTCAACTTTTGAAGATTCAATATATTGGAAAGCTCACAGAACTGAAATTTCAACAATTTTCAGACCAAATTTCTTCAATAATTTTGAATTATTATCTGGAAATAACAGACAGTACTTGGACTTCGACGGAGCTCAGTCTTGAGGAGGAGGTTATGTTACCAGATGAAATTAGAGATATTATTTAGCATGAAATTATCTTATAATTCCTATCATTAATTAGCATATATTATCATTTCAAATGATCACTTATTACATTAGCAAAAATGTCCGAAATTATCATTTAATTAATAACTCAAATTGCACACAACACAAATGTAACCTAATTGCGATGATCAATCATGCAATACCCCAAACTATATAACATTCAGAAGTTCGCTGAAATTTGTAGAAATTTGCCGAAATAATTGATAGTTCACCGAAATATTTAATAGTTTGCCGAAATAACTTGTAGTTCGCCGAAATGTATCTTTAGTTCAGTGAAATTGTAGAAAATAGCAAAGTTCAAGTTCATAGAATAGTGTTACAACAAGTTGTATAAAAGAAAAGCTTCTCTCTTCGAGAAAATGTATCTTACTTTAGATTTATCTCTTAAAACTGTTCCTATACACACAAAAAAGAAATAAATATCAAATAATTCAAAAAACCAAATTCCTTAGTTATTGTACTTAGAAAATCCCCAAAACCCAACTAACATTTCGAAATTGATTAGCTACCAATTTCAGTAAACTGTTAGTGACTCCAGGCCTGGATAGAAAACGTTTTGACAAAATTCTATTTCTTTTACATTTTTTTTATTTTCCTTTTCTTTTCTTATTACAATCATTAAGATAGCCTATAGACAAGATTCCTGTAGAAGAGTTGACTTTCACAGCAAAGTAACTACACATTTTTAGTGAGCTTCCAGATGAACAATTCCTGGGAAAGAGTTGTCGTTTACTACAATGTAACTACATAAAGTAACTGGCAAAGAATTGGCCATTCCACTTATAAGCCCAGCAGTTCAAATTATAGGAGATAATTTGAAGATAAATTCAGTTATTGGAGGTTCAACCACATCCAGAAAACATGAATTCACAGCAAATAAGTATCAACAACATTACAGAAAAGAGACCAAAAACCTCTGGTAATACTGATCACCTTTCTCTGTTTACGGATAATTCTCTGTGTGGGCTGGGTACTCTTGGTATGAGGGCTGGCACTGCTGGTTTTTTTGAGGACATTGATTTGGGTTTGGGTGTGGAAGTTTCTGGTTTGGTTTCTTCTACCATGACAGAGCTGCAGGCCATTGCTTTGGCTCTCAAGTGTGTCCCTCCTTCTCGTTCAGTTAATCTGTTTTCAGACAGCCAGACCACTTTGGATGGATGCAGGTCAGAGTTATTGTTGGAGCATCCAGATTTCAGGAATCAGTGTTGGGTCAAACGCTGCCATATTTCTAATGTCATTTGTTGCAAAAATTTGGATGTTAATTGGATTAAAGTTAGAGGTCACTCTGGAGTCTTGGGCAATAAACATGCTGACACTTTGGCTAGGGCTGCTGCATCTTCTGGTGTGCATCTTCCTTACAGAATCGATGAACATTTTCTTAAGGCTGGCGGTACTGTGGTTTCTGGTAATTCTAGGCATTTTGTTCATGGTGTTTTCTACTCTATTCATCATGCATATTGAGAGGTTGGTTCTGGTTCTTGGGTATTGGTAGACAGCCTACGTGCTGATGTTGATTGGTTCAGGTCATGTTCGGTGTGGCATCCAGACTCTCATTTGGCCACTGGTTTCACTAATGCTCATACTGCTGGATCTCGGACATATTTTATGAAGGCGTTGCATTATTGTCTTCCTGTTGCTGTGCGAAAGCAACTTTATAATAAGGGGTACCCCAATGTGATGTGTTTGTTCTGTGGCAATGTTGAAATTTCAGATCATGTGTTTTTATGCCCATTCAATACTGGTGATTGTGCTTGGTTGATGAACGCTCATGCATCTGTTTGGGAAACATGCTCAGGTTTATCTCACTCAACTTTATGTGTTTTACAGTTGCTTTCTGCTTGCACTTCTGATGCTGTTGTTAGTACGGCTATATGTAAGGGCTTTGTTTTCAATGAGTGGTATCATGAATTTCTTTCTGTTTTCAAGGACTCTAAAACAGTGGCTCAAAATATTGTGGCATTTGTTTGCGAATTTAGTCTTGTATTCCATGATGATATTTGGCTGGTATGTGCAAAACACAAAGCTGTTATGGAGAAAGGTGGCTTGATCCTGTGTGATGGCTCCATTCCTATCTCAGTTTCTGGTTTTCCTTTAGTGCTCTCGTCTGGTGTGGTTAAATTGTTGAGTATTGCTGATGCACTTGGTATTAGTTTTGGGTTTCGTAAATCTAGTTTATTCTTTTCAGATGTAGGTAACTTGGTCTCGGTGCGTATAGATGCCTAGTGTTGTTCTGACTAGTCTGAGTGGCTGGTCATGTGTAGAAAAAGCATGATTCACGCCTAGTTTAGATCACTAGTATGATGTATTATACTAGGTAGTGTTTGGACCTCACTCGTTAAATAATAATAAAAAAAAAAAAAGCCAAATAGTAATTGCTTAACAACTTAAATTAAAATATTAGTCTTTAATATTTTCTAAAAAATATTATATTAATAAAATTAAGTTAAATTCTAATAATAATATAAAAACAATGACTTAAAAATTATTATCAACAAAATAATTATAATTAAAAGTAAAAAAACACAAATAAACAAAAAAAAACTATTTTAAAAATAGCAAAATCAATAATAATTTTTATTAAAAAAAAAGACAAAACTTAAATGATTTTTGTTATATTTTAATTATTAATAACAATTATTTTTTTAGCTTTAATAATCTATTTATACTATAATTTTTTTTAGAAAACTTTTTATATTTAATATTATATAAGTATGATATTATATATATTATTATTAAGATTAAAACAAAAAATTGCTAATATAATAAGAATTAGATTTTTGAATTGTCTAATTATTTTTGGAATAATTAGATTTAAAACTAAATTGCTTTTTAATTTGTCTTGTATTTTATATTTTTTTCTTATTATTTTTGCTTTTAATTAATTATGTTGAAATTCAACAGTAATAAAAACGATTTTAATAATAATAAAATTAATAATTATAAATTAAATTTATCAAAAAAAAATTTGTATTTTTTAAAAAATATAATAAAACTTTATTGGTTTAAAGAATAATACAGTTTTTAATAAAATTTAAATTATATTTTTTAGGATATAATAATATAATAAATTTATTAAGAAATTTACTTGTAATTTTTTACAGAAATATTGTAATATATTTTTTTGGTGTTTTTAGTAAAGTTTGTAATTAAGTATTGGTTTTAGTCTCTTTAATAATTAATAAAAAAGTTTTTTTTGTATATTTTTGCAGAAATTTTATTTACTTAAATCTAAATTTTTTTTTAAAATATAATTAATGTATTTATGAATATAAAAAATTAACATATATTTAATTAGAACACAATTTTAGGTTTTTTAATAAAATATTTGAATAAATAAAAAATAATTTGTTTTAATATATTTTAATTCTGTTATTTTAACAATAGATTATTAATAATACTTTATTTTTTGTAAATTATATATTACAAAAAATGTTAAATATTATTGGTATTTTATTTGAATAGAAAATTATAATATTTAATATTTTATATAATATCTTAGTTAAAAGTTTTTATATTAAAAGATTTAAATAATTTACTTATATATTATATATTTTAATTTTTTTTAATTTTTAAAGATATTTGTAATAATATTATAAATATTAATACAAGAATTATTAATATAAATATTTATTTTATTTTATTTTATATTATTAAATTATAATTAATAGAATTTAATATTGTTTTTTGCTTTTTTAATAAGTTAATAAATATGCTATTTTTTATTTATTAATTTTTTTTTGTTGTTTAAAGCTTTTTACCAGATTATAATTATTTTTAATAATAGTTAATTATATTAATATTTGCTTTTAATTTGTTTTATATTAATGAATAATTACTAAAAAAAATTGGTATTTTATAATAAAATATAAAATTTTTTTAGATTCAGCCAAAATAAAAAAAGTATAAAAGCTTTAATAATTAATAAATATTCCCAAATGACTAGTCTTCTATTATCAAAAATTTATCAAAAATCTTTTTAAAATTCCATATTTGTTTAATTGGTTTTTATAAAAAAATATTAATTATTATTAAAATATTTCTTAACAAAAAGCTTTAAAATCTTTAAAAAAAATAACTACTAAATTTATTTTAAAACAACCCAACTTTAATAAGCCATTTATCTTGTACATTAATATTTCTGATGTTTTTTTAGTGTTATTTTATTTTAAAAAAATAAGAAAAAAACATATAGTTTGTAATAATAAAACTTTTTAAAAAGCTAAAAAAAATTACAAATTACTAAAAATGCTTAACAATAATATAGTTTACTGTTTATTAACCAAATATTTAATAAAAAAATGATTTAATATTACACTAATTATTAAACTTTAATTTAATTAAAAAATAAAAAAAATTAGATCACAAAATATTTTTTTATTGAATAATATATCTGAATAAATATGATTATTATATTAAATATTACAAAAAAATAAGCAATTAAAATACAAATGTTTTATTTTAGTTGGTTATTTAATAAAACAAATAAATTAATTATTAATAAATTTTTTTAAATTAAACATAATAGGGAAAAACTTCTTTCTCTCCTATGTCCCAAATTCCTAAAATAGCACATTTTTGAAGAAGTTTTTGTTTTTTTATCTGTTTTCATCTTTTACTTTTGCTTGGTTTTCACAATTTTTCAACTCACCAATCCTTTTGTTGTCCCTTTGGTGTCTGACACTGTCAACATTATGTTTACAAAAAAATCAGCCAGAGATGCCGCTATAAGTTCTATGAGTAGTAATCTGAGGCAAAAATCAAAAGTTTTGCTTGGTAAAGTCAAATACTCAGGCAACAAAGCTAATTTATCTTTCAAATTATCTATAAACAAGCCCAGCCAGTATGAAAACATAGATACCTCTTCTGAAGAAAAGTTGGGACACGAGTTGGGCAAAGACTTAGGCTATGGTGCTGGCAGTGAGAGTGATAGGCCACTGGATTCTCATACCAACACCCCAAAGACTAAATGCTTCAACTCTGATATGGTGAAGGTTCTATCTTTGGGGTCCTGTGACTTTGGCTCTGCCATTAATAACGTCGACATGGACTTACCCTCTCCTGTTCTTTTGGAATCCTCTTTTTGTTTAGTTACTTCTGTCAAAGAAAGACTTTGCTTCGAACCAACTAAATTTTTCACACTCGACATTGGTTTGTTGGCCATTCCTGGAAATACTTTGCATGACAAACTCAAAGGTGTCAGAGAGCTGTTTTACAAAATTAATGGTTTTGGGGGTGCATCGATTCCATCAAAATTTCTAGGTATTGTTAAGACATCTTTCATGTCTGAATCCAGTCTCACTTTGGCTAAACAGTTGGCTGTGTCTGAGAATTTTGTTGTCAATGCTGATCTAAAGAAGATCAGCATATGATCAAATTGGGAAATCATTATCAAGGAAATTCCAGTTAATCTGCCCAAATTGGCAATTGAGTCAGCTTTGGTCAAGTATGGAAAAATTTTTTCAATCAAAATGCAGCTGATTGGTCTTTGGCAGAAAGCACTTGTGGAGTTTGAGAGTTCTCAGATTGCTGATCTGGTTGCATCCAAATGGTTAATCTTGCTGGGTAAGAACTTGGTGCAGGTTGCCAAAGCCAATGCCGACAAACAAATGTGAGATTTAAGAGACAGCTATTGCACTCTCCTATACACTCTGCCAATGGGCACAACTGCCCACGATCTTTCAAATCTGGTCCAATTATATGGTAAGAAGACTTGCTGTATTTCTAGGAATTCGGTATCTTACGCATGAGCCTGATATGCTGTCATATGCTTTAACTCTGAAGAAGCCAGAGAGGCTGCCATTTGCTCTATGCTGGTGTTTAAGAGTATCAACCTCATCTGAGCTGGTTTGTCATCTCCTAAATGCACTGCATGTGGTAACTTTGGTCATGTTTCTTCTGGATGCAGCAGTGGTGAGAAAACCTTTGGACTGGGTTTTAAAAAAAGATTTTTTTGTTCCAATTTGGATAAAAGACATCTTGTGCTCATCTATGCCAAAAAACAAACTCCCGTGTCTCATCCTGTCTCCTTTGATGATGCAACTTGGGCTTCTGTGGTGAGCAGCTCTCCTAAAAAAAAAAATTTGTCTTCTATACTGTTCATTAAAACCAATATGAACATAAGACCAGTCAGTGGTTTGACGCCTAAGGTTGCAATTCTAGCTTTGTGTGTTAGTGTCCTTAAGCATTTGTTTGAGAATGTGTTTGACCAGGTAGCCAATATTTCACGTAAGTTGGACAGGTTGTTGGCAGTTTCATTGGCAAGTTTTGTTGTTTTGCCCACTTCCGAGCATAACCCTGTGCTGGATATGGCTGTTGACACTCTGTTATTCATTCCTCTTGTGTTTGGTGTGGTTACTGCCATTGCTCAAGACATTTCTCTAAGTAGTTCCTGAGTTTTAACTGTGAAAGTAAGTGGCCTGGAGACTAGCCTGTTGGTTCTAGAGAATTCAATTAAAACAATAATGAATAAGTTGGACTCTTTTGGTTCTGGCAGTAATGTGGTACTCCATTCCCTTTCCCAATGAGTAGTTTAGCCTGGAAAATTGCTACTTGTAACATTAGAAGTATGAATGTTCCTACTAAGTAAGAAGACATTATTAGATGGCATATGGTTTCGAATAATGACATTTCAATAGTTACTGAGATTAAGCTTTACTCTAGTGTCAAGCCTTGGATCGCAAATAAGTTTCCTGGTGTAAGAGTGTTTACTTCAGGTCTGAATGCTGGGTTTTTAGGTGCAGGTGTCACTTTAATCATGAATGAAAATTTAGCCAAACATGTTTCAAAAATCTCTGAAATTCCAGGTAGGCTCTTAATAGTTCATTTACTATTCAAAAACAAACAATCCATCTCTGTGTTGGGTTTATATGCAGAGGCCTGTCGGAATAGGCATACAATTCAGGCTGGTCTTGTTAATTCTTTTATAGCCAGGATTTATAATAAGAGTACTTTTGTTATATTAGGTGGTAATTTCAATGAGGATGAGAACAAATGTAGCTCTAGCTTTAGTAAATGTGTGGATCTTGGTTTAGTCAATACATTAGTTAATAGTCCCTACATTAAGGCTTCTACTTGGAGTAATTCCAGAGACATTGAAAGGACCATTGATTTTGTTTTTATTTCACAGAGTTTAAGTAATGCTTTAATAAATAGGCAAGTTGTGGATGTGGACAAGTTCTTCAATACTGATCACAGTTTTGTTTAAATTACAATTGGTCTTGGTGGATTTTAGATCCTGTTTTGAAAGCTATTCATGTTCAAACCAATAGAGACAAGTAGAAGTTTAATGTCAAAAATGCTGATGAGGTTAAATGGGAGTGGTATAAAAATGCATCTCATGAGAATTTTGCCATGTTCTCCAATGAGTTTGCAGATTTTCACTGTTTGTCTGATTTGGATGGCATGTGGTGTGTTATTTGCAAAGCCATTTGCTTTTCAGCAAATAAAGTTTTCTCAAAGACCTGGTCTAAAGGTTTTGATGGTGGTTATACCAAGTGCTCTTCTTGTTTTCATAGATTGGAACTTTTGGTTTCTAAATTGGTGAAGGCCTTACATTCTGTGTTATTGAATAAGTTTGTTTTCTTTTTGAATGTTTAGGTCTCTTTGGATTCTGTTAATGCTTTTGCTGTCAAATCTTTCTTCTTTTTGGGATCTTATTTTGATGCTATCAGGTCAGCTTTGGCAAGATTAAGAAATATTATCATTCACTTAAGATGATGGAATCAAAATGTGCTTGGGATTCTCAGATCAAGCTGACAATTAACAAAAGAATAGAAAACTTCGGGTTGAATAAAGGCCAGACTATTAGGAGTGTACTTGAGAAACCATTTCGCAAAGTTATATTGGATCATTTGGTTGTGAATGAGGACCTTATTTTGGAATCTGGTTTGGTTAAATTTCACGTCAATAGGATTATGGAAGGATGGACCAGAAAGCATATGGTAGTTGGTGATGTTTTGGATGACTGAAGTCATCAGTTTCAACCCTTGGAGTATGTCTTTGATGATGCCTTTTTAAATATTATGCACCCAATTGAGATGAGTTTTTTGGTGTGGTTTTAGATCTGTTTAATAATAAAGCTGCTGGCCTTTCTGGTATTTCGAATGAGCTATGGAAGCATTGTGATAGGTCTGTTCTGGATTCACTTTTGGTCTTTTTGAACTCTTATTTGGTTTGTGAGGCTGTTCCAGGCCCTTAGAAAAAGACCTGGGTGTCTATGATTCCTAAACCTTATGACTGAAAGGGAATTTTTACGAATACCCGATCTATTGCACTGATTGAGACTGTCTGTAAAATTCTCTCTAAAATTCTCTCTAACAAAATCTCTTTGGTGTATAGTAAGTATAATGTTCTTCGTGGTGACAATTTTTTGGTTCTTAAAGGTACAATACAGTCTCCTATTTTTGCTATTAGTTTAGTGGTTGAGAATGCTTTGGAAAAGAATCATGAATTTTGGTTGGTTTTACAAGACATGAGGAAAGCATATAATTTGGTTGGCTGGGAACATTTGAGAAGAAGTTTGGTTAAAATCAAAATGTGCAGTAGATTCATAAGATTTTTTGGGAATATTCACAATGGCTGCATGAACAGAGTGATGACTAATTTTGAGTTAATTGATGGTTATAGTGTTTGTGATGACTTGGATCAAAGGAAAGTGTTTTCACCTCTTCTTTGGCAAATTTTTTATGACACTTTGCTGTGTGAGGTTAAGAGACAAGAGACAGTGTGTAACTATAGGCTGAACTCACATTATGTTGTCAAGACTGGTCATGTAAATCCACAGAATGGCTTTACATCCTTTTTTGCTATAAGTGCTTTTGTCAATAATACTATATGGATTGATTCTAGTCAGGTGGCCACATAACACATTCTTAATATTGCCAGTGAATTTTTCAGATTAAGTGATATATCGATCAACAATGACAAGACTGTAGTGATCCCAATTAATTGTAGAGTGGTAGTGCCTTTTTTATCTATCAGTGATGCTCTTATTTTCATTGCTAAAAAGAAGGTGTCTCACTGTTATTTAGGTGTTTTTTTCTCTTTTGATGGATTGTCTAAGCCCAGCCTGGCCAAAACACATTTTGATGTTCGGTTTTTTGCCAATTTAGTATTGAAAAAAGCAATTACAGACAAACAGTTTTCTTATTTGGTTTCAATGGTTTTTCATCCTATTATTGGTTACAGGACCCAGTTTAGCTTTGTTTCTGCTAGTGTGTGCCAGAAGTGAAATGTTTTGATTCGAAAAAGCCTAAAACTGAAGTTGGGTCTTCCTTTGGATTTTTTTAATAACATCTTACACCACTCTTTGTTTTATGGCTTAAAGACTTTTGAGCAAATCCAGGCCAAAGGCAAGGTTGCTGTTGTGGTGTGCTTTGCTAACTCTGTTGGAATTTTGGGCCAGTTGTTCATGCATAGGTCGCATGACTTGCAGGTCTCAAGTTGGCATCTAGTACATCTCTTGTGTTCTCCAGTTTGTATTAGTGTTAATCCTTTGAACAACTTCTTGGTGGATGTGGTTTGAGTCTTTTTTGACTCTGGTTTATTCTTGGACAACCTTATTTGTAATGCTTTTTGCTTCTGGAATGGAACTTTTTTATTTAAGATACTTGGTGAGTCAATGTATTTCAGGTGTTTCCCCTCCCTTCATCATTATGGAATAGCTTTTGTTGAACAGCTTTGATACCAAAATGGTGCTGTCTTTGATTGGAAAACTTTCAAGCAGTGGAAAAAACTTGACCCATGTGGCCCTGTTTTTGCTTGGTTTGCTGTTGTTGTTTGTCATCTTTATGTTGCTGGTTCTTTTAATGTTGGCTCATCCCCTCTGGTTGCTATCTCTGTAAAAGACATTCTTAATTCTCATGAATTTAGATCAGTGCATGATCAGTTGTCTGGCCTTAGTGCCTCCGATTTTTCTGTGTACATGGATGGTTTTTTTTGTGGCTTGAGAAGCATGAATATAAAAGTTGGTGCTGCTGCATTCTTTGAGAACATTAATTTGGGTCTTGGGGTGGAGGTGTTTGGCATGATTTTTTCTATATTAGCAGAGCTTCAGGCCATTGCATTGGCTTTTAAGTGTGTGCCTAGTTTAAGTTCAGTCCATCTATTCTCTGACAGCCAAGTTGCACTTAATGCATGTAAATCTGAATTATCATTGTTGGCTCCAGATTTTTGAAACAAATGTTGGATTAAGTGTCAACACATTGCTGGAATCATATGTGACAGGGATTTGAACATTGGCTGGCATAAAGTCAAAGATCACTCAGGTGTTCCAGGTAATAATAGAGCTGACTTGCTTGCTGGTGTTTCTTCTCATTCAGGCTGGTTTCTTCATCTTCAGCTCAAGGAATGTTTTATCTTGGCTAATGATAATACTGTTTTTGGAAACTCTAGGCACTTTGTTCATAATATTTTTCAGTCTATTTATTGTGCAAGCTGGGAGGTTGGCTTTGGTGCCAAAATTGTGAACAGTTGTATTTTTCCAGATATTGATTGGTTTAAGTTATTCTTTGTTTGGCATTCTGACTCTCACATGGCTGCTGGCTTCACAAGTCACCACTTGGCTAGCTCCTATTCTTATTTTATGAAAGCTTTACATTATAGACTACCTATTGCTGTTCAAAAACACTTCTATGATAGACGTTATCCCAGTGTAGTGTGCTTATATTGTGGCAATGTTGAGTTGTCAGATCATGTTTTCTTTTGTACATTTGATGCGGCTGCTTGGTTCCAGTTGTTCGTTGATTTTGTCTCCACTTGAAGAACTGTTTCTGGTCTATTTCATGCTTTCTTTCATGTATCACAAATGCTATCCAATTGTTTGGCTGATTTGGAGCTTGTTGTCTCACTGTGCAAAGATTTTGTGCTCATAAATTGGTGCTAGGAGGCCACTTTTTGCTTTGAAAACTCTAAGATTGCATCTAGTAAAGTGGTTGAGTTTGTTTGTGGTTTGTGCCTATCTTTTAGAAATGATATTTGGCTGGTTCATTCCAAGCATTGTGTTTATATAGAAAAACATGGTCTGATCCCTCATGATGATTTGATTTCTGTTTTGGTGTCTGGTAACATATAAGTGTTTACAGTCTGAATAGTTAAACTGCTTGGTATTGATGATGTATTTGGTGTTAGTTTTGGGCTGCGCAGCTTCTACTGGTTTTTCTTAGGTATAGGTAATTTGGTTTCTGTACATGTGAGTGTGTAGTGTAGTTCTGATTGGCTTGAATGGCTAGTTATGTGTAGGAAAAACATGATTCACACCTAGTTTAGATCATTATTTTGATGTATTGTCACTAGGCAGTATTTGGACTTTACTCATTAAAATGTAAAAAAAAAAAAAAACATAATAGAATTATATATTTGACAAAATTTTTTAGAATTTAAAACAAAAAAAAAACTTTTTTCTTTTGTTGATTTCCTGGTCATGATGAAAGCTAAAAATTGTTAAAAAAAATATACTTTTTTTTCTCTTTTTCTTCTAGTTTTTGTAGTTATTTTTTTTAATACAACCTCTTTTGTTGCTATGAATCTAGTGAGCTCTTCTGCTGATAGTTCTGGTTCTGTTTTGGCTGGATTAGGAATCAGATCCAGCACTAAAAAGAAAATATACATAGAGAATATCTATTTTTGTAGTTCAGCATACAAAAAATCAAAGAAATCCAATGTTACTGGTGTTGTGGTAAACTCATCAGCTGGACTTATATCTATCAATATTTTACAAGCTGTTAGTAGTAAATACAAGATGTTTTGGAGTAGTGAAGTAGAAAGTGAGGAAACTAGTATTAATGGAGTATCTAATGTCAAAAACATGAACAATATGATAGCTGAGAAAATGAATTACATAAATTCAAATACTTCTAAGACTGATAATATGGTGAACAATACAACTCTAAGAAAAAAGCATACAAGAATATTTGTCTTAGATAAGTCGCTGAAAATGTTTTCTTTCAAGAATTTGAATGACAATAATGCTAAAATAATGCTGCTTGTACCTAAGTTTTTTGGGTCTTAGTCTCTTCTATTGGCTGAATCACAGAATAAGGAAGTTAAGAATTTTAATTCTGCTATATTATTTGCACTAGATATAGAATTGTCAGCAATATTTAAAAAGACTAATAGTAATAAATTAATTGCAATCAAAAAGATTTTCTATCAAATTGATGATTTTGGGAGAGCTTCTATTTTCTCAAAATTTCCAGGAATCATTAGATCATTATTTACATCTAAAACTAGTTTGAATAAGGCAAAGGAATTAGCAGTTTGTAAAAAAATTCTTGTTAATAATTATCTTAAGAAAGTAAACAACTGATTGGATTAGGAAGTAATCATCAAAAAGATTCCTGTTGATCTTCCCAAATCAGTTGTAAAGTCTGTTTTTTCTAAGTTTGGTAAAATTATATCTATCAAAATGCAATTGATTGGTTTATGGCAAAAGACTTTGGTAGAATATGAATCATCTGAAGTAGCTGATTTGGTCACAGCTAAATGATCTGTTTTTATGAAAAAAAATTCTGTTCATGTGGCAAAGGCTATTGGTGACAAACAAACATAAGTGTCCAGGAACCAGCATTAGGCATTGTTGTATACATTTCTAATTGACACTACTGTTTATGATTTATTTGATTTGTTGGTTTTTTATGATGAGAAAACTTGTATTATTGGTCACAATCCAAATTCATATGTATGTGATAAATGTGTTATAGTGTGTTTTGAAAATAAGACATCTAAATTGGCTGCTATTGGCTCTATTCCAGTGTTTAAGGGTGTGAATTTGCATTGGGCTGGTCTTTTTTTGGCCTGTTATACTTAGTATAAACAATTTGGTCATACATTTGTTGATTGTGCAATGAGTGGAAATCCTGGTGGTCGTGATAAATAGGTGGTAACTTTTCAGAATTGTGTTTGCTTGGCCAATATTTATAAGAAAAAGTAGACACTTATTGCTCATCTGGTTTCTTTTGGTAACAAAACTTGGATCCAGATTGCTAGTGGTTTTTCCTTTTATGTGATCTTATTGGATTCTTTCAGTATTGGTTTGTCTTTGGGTGTAAAACCCATCTTAATAGTTTCCAATCCTCTTGGTAATTTTTGTTTAGTTGATTATTTGGCTTCTTTGGAACACTCTTTGGATTTTTTGGCAGATCAGGTTTCTGTTATTTTGAAAAAATTAAGCATTGTTGAATTGGTGCTCTTGACAACCAAGTCCCATGTATCTTTTTTGATTGTACCAGCATCTTTGGCTTCTAATTTGGATTCAGATATGGCTTTGGATAATATGTTGACATCTCTTGCCACCTTTCTTTTGGTCATTGCAGATACAATTGCTAACTTTAGTTTAAATAGTTCTAAGGTTTTGACCACTAAGGTGGATGAGTTGGAATCTAAGTTGGTGGCTTTGGAAGTATTAGTTGAATCAGTTTTGGAAAGATTAGATTGCTTGTGCTCTGGTTTAGGTTTGTTAGCTTTTTTTACTTTTCAATAAGTGATCTGGTTTAGAAATTTGTTATGTGCAATATTCAGAGTATTAATGTTCCTGCCAAGCAGAATAATATTGTTCATTGGCATATAAAATTAGAGAACATGATTTTAATTGTTACAAAAATGAAATTGAGATCTAATATTAGGCTGTGGATCAAGAATAAGTTTGATAGTATTCAGGTTTTCACTTCTGGTTTGAATGCAGGTTTTTTTGGCACTGGAGTTGTTATAATTATGAACAATTTTTTGGCTTGTCATATGTTTACAGTAGAAAAAGTTTCTGGTTAGTTGATCTCTGTATGTTTTTTGTTCAAAAATAAGCTTTTGGTTTCAGTTTTGGGTCTTTATGCTAATGCATCCATTGGTACTCATTTTGGCCAAGCTGCTGATATCAACTCTATGATATCTAAAACAGTCAATTTTAGCTTTTTTGTGGTCTTAGGTAGTGACTTTAATGAAAATAGGTCCAAAAGGAGTGTTAGTTTCAAGTTTTGCTTAGATTTGGGTCTGGTTAATACTTTTAATAGATATGTATTGACCAAAACTCTTACTTAGAGCAATTCTAAGAGCATTAAAAGGGTTATAGATTTATCTTTGTGAATAGAAATCTAGTGTTTGCAGTTGCATTACATAGAGTTGATAATATGTCTAGGTTTTTTGATACAGATCATAAGTCAGTTTTAGTTTTAATTGGTTTGGGTGGACTCTTGGATGCTTGTCTTATCAGTGCTTATAAGCAAGCCAACCAAAACTGATAGAAGTTCAAGTTAGAGAATGCTGATGAAATTCAGTGGTTGTGTTTTAAAGAGTGTTCTTTCACTGTGTTGTTGGCCAAATTGAACATGTTTGAGATTGCAAAGAACAATGGTAACTTAGATATGATGTGAAATTTGTTAAAGGAAGTCATGGTACAAGCTGCTACTGGAGTGTTTTTTAAGAGCTGGTATAGTGAATATAATTGTTCAAAGAACAAACAGTTATCAAAATTTTATAAGTTGAAGCTACTTATTGCTAAGATTGTGAGATACTAAAATTCTGAAAATCTTCTGAATTTTGACTATCTTGTTTAGGTTTGGATATCTATTGATAGTGTTGAGGAATCTAAGATTATTAGCATGGTTTCAGATAGTATTGGTTTAAGAAATTTGGTTAGGCATTTGTCATTAGTGAGAAAAAAATATTGAAAGTCTAAGTATTATAAGTTAAAAGTGGTTAAAAATGCTAATATTAGGAAGACTATTGACCAGCATATAGAAAATTTTTGTTCTGACAAGAGACAAATAATAAAGAGCATTTTAGAACACTCATTTTGCAAGATTGTTTTGGATCACCTGGTGGTGAACAATGAAATAGTAGTAGAACCTAAGATGATAAAGCTTAAGGTTAATAAGATCATGAAAGGATAGGCAAAAAAACAGTCAGTGCTCCCAAAGATACCTAATCTGTGGTCTTATCAATATATGTCTTTAGATTATGTGAATAATGATGGCTTCTCTTGTGTAATAAAAAAGATTGACATAGGAAAATTGTCTTTAACTATTAGTAATTTGCCTAATGATAAAGCTGCTGGTTTGTCTGAAATTTCTAATAAACTTTGGAAGCATTATGATAGGAAAGTGTTGGCTTGTTTTTTAAAGCTGCTAAATATTTGTTTAGCATTGAGTATAGTTTTGACCTTTTGGAAAAAAGCATAGGTGTTGATAATCTCTAAATCTTATGAATAAAATGATGTTTTAACAAACACTAAGCCTATTGCTTTAATTAAAACAGCCCAGAAAATCTTATCAAAAATTTTTTCTGATTGAATATCTTCAACTTGTAGTAAATTTGATGTTCTTTGTGGTGATAACTTTTTGGTGTTGAAAAAAACCTCAACCCAGTCTTCTATTTTTGCCATTGAGTCAGTTGTAAAAGATACTTTGAAGAAAAACAGAAAGTTCTAACTAGTATTACAAGATATGTACAAGGCTTATAATTCAGTAAGCTGGCATTATTTAAAAGTTAGCTTGTACTGTATCAAAATGTAATCAGTTTATTAGGTTTTTTGGTGACATTTATGAAAACAGAATTAATAGGGTGATAACAAATTTTAGACTTTTGAATAGTTATAGAGTATATGATGGTTTAGATTAAGGTAAAGTCTTTTCTTCACTTCTCTAAAGAATCTTCTATGATCTGCTTTTGTGTAAGATTAAGAGACATGAACACTTGTATAGATACAAAATTAATATTAAGTTTGTGGTGAAATCTGGCAGAATTAAAGTAACTGGTGAGGAACTTTTTTTTTGGCTGCTGGTGCTTTTGTTAATAATACAATTTGAATTAAAAGTTGTTAGATTTCTATGCAATACATTTTGAATATTGTTAGTAAGTTTTTTAAAGTCAATAACATTTTGATTAATAATAACAAAACAGTGGCTATTCCAATCAATCAAGGTATTAAATCTGCTTTTCTGCTGATTAATAGCTTACCAATTTTTATTGTTAAAAGGAGTGAAGCACACAAATACTTGAGAATTTTTTTAAGCTTAATTTGGCTCAAGTTCATGTAAATGTTCAGTTTTTTTTTAATGTGGTGTTAAAAAAAACTATTACAGATAAACAATTTTTGTACTTAGTTTCAGCTGTTTTGCAGTGTTACAGGTAACAATTTCTGGTGTTAGATTAAATAACAACCTGTAACTTGGTGCTCAAATCTAGTTGCAGTTAATAGTGATCTGAAGGTTTGGTATCTGAAGGTTTTGTATCCGAAGGATTTGGTTGAGTTCTTTGTATAATGAACAGAGATTCAATAGTGATAGTTTTATTTGTAGCTTCCCGAAACCGCAGTTTTGTCAATTTTTTTCTCAGCTTGATGGCTGGTATTCCTCCTGGTAAGCTATCCTCAATCAAGTGTTCTACCCTTATTTCTGGATCTTTTACCAGTTATGTTTATCCTGACGTCAATGCTCCACACATTAATTCTCAATAGAGTTAGTATACAACAATAAAATTAAAGTAAGAAAATAAAGAAAAGAAAATAAAAGAAAAAAAGAAAAAAAATAAGCCAAGGCGATTTGCAAGTTAGTATTTCATCAATAGCTGTGATCAAGAGCTATTGTTCCAGTGTGATTAAGTGTCAATTACTATCAACATGAAGTATTGATAGTGGAAATGGATTTGAGATAACAAATAGTTATTTATTAGATAATTGTGGTTTGGAGGGTTGCTTAGATTAAATCTAAACTGAAAAGTCTATCTTTTCAGTTTTTAACACTACTACTATATATACATAATTGAAATTTCTCAATACCTTGATTCTTTACGACAGGAATTCTGGGATTTCTGGAATCCTGCAATTCTTTTGAGAAGAATTCTGGAATTCTGGAATCCTGCAATTTCTTGTGAGAATTCTGTAATTCCTGGAATTCTGCAATTCCTGAGAGGAATCCTGGAATTCCACATTTTACTACGTCTACTTCTAATTGGCTAATAACTATGCTAATATATATTTCTTATATTTCTATGAATAACATTATTCCCTCCTTTTAATAATGAGCTCTGTCGAAATCCAACTCATTTAATTTCCCCTCTTGAAGTATTTCTTGGATTTTGTTTTTGAGAATTACTTGTGTTATTTGAATCTGTAATTCTTCAAATTGAGTATTGGTAATCTTTCCCAATTGATTACTGTAACCATATCCATTGCTTTGTTGAGTAATATTTTTGGTTGATCCTGAAATGCTGTATGTATTTGGTATATGGCTTGGGCCTGTGTGGATAAGTTGTTCTTTCTCACAAAATGTTCTAATTGTTGTAGTATTCTTGTGTCAAATAATTATTTTGTTTTATCCATATATAGATTTTGGATATTTACATGTTGTCTCAAGTAAAAATAACAATAGTTTCTTGGAAATTGTTGTATCTACCAATTCCAAGTTTCTTTAGTTAACTCTTGATATATTGACTCTTTTGTCGATTCTTTTATTGCCAATTTTATTTTTGCCATGATTTTGTCAATGGTATTTTCTGGTTTCTTCTGTTTTCTGTATTGCAATGTCTTTCTAGTATCTTGATATCAGATGGTTTGTTGATTAATTGTAATTTCTATCTCTTGGTGTTGAATCAATTGAAAAAGTTGTTGTGTTAGTGAGTAAATGTTGTCTGTAATTTCCATTTTTTCTGATATTTCCTGTCGTGTTTACCGTGTCTTTATATATTTTTTTGATGGATCAATTTAACGTGTTGTTGTCAATAATAATGATTGGTTCCAGATCTTGTGATATCTCATCTGGTTGGACTAGTATTCTCTGTACTCCTAATTGTGGAATATTACTGGTGAATGGTGGTATGGTGTTGTGGTATGGTTTCAGTCAATCTCCATGTGCTGCTTTGGTTAAGATTTTGTTGTCTAGTCTTAATTTGTAAGCTCCATTCCCTAGAATTTCTTCTATATAAAATGGTCTATCTCATTTGGGGTCAAATTTTTTACTCCATTGTTTTTCTGTTTTAGTATGATGTAAGAGTACTTTGTCTCCAATCTTGAATTCAACTGGTTTGTCTGGTAGTTAATTATTATGTCTTTTTTCTGTTTCTTTTGTGACTTTTGTATATTATCAGCTGCTCTTTTTCATTTGTTTTTCAATGTTTCTATTAAGTCATATGTTCTTCTTAACAATGTTTCTTGGAAATTTTCTTCTGTTATTGGTTCAGTTAGATATGTGTTAACCTCTATCTTCACTGGTAATGTTACTGTTCTACTATTTACCAATTCAAATGGTGTTGCTTGTGTAATGTCTTGCTTTATTGTCAGATAAGCAAATAATACTAATAGTATCAACAAATTCCAATCATTCTGGTTTTCTTGGCTGAGCTTAGCTATTGCTTCACACAATGTTTTGTTGAATCTTTCGACTAATCTATTGGTTTGTGAATGGTATGGTGATGATAATAGTCTCTTAATTCCGAATCTTTGGTTCAATTCTGTTAATGTTCTGTTCACAAAATGCGTTTCTTGGTCTGATAATAATTCTTTTGGATATTCATGTCGACAAATCAATTCCTGATGAACAAATTTGGCAACGGATTCTGCATCTGCTCTTTGAATTGCTTTTGCCTCTGGCTATTTAGTGAGATAATTCATGGCTACTGCTATGTATCTGTTTCCTCTGCTGGTAATTGTTAATGGTCCAATTAAATCAATTCCAATACAGTCGAATGGTTGTTCCACTTTAATTGGTCTCAATGGTTTGCTGGGTCTTGTTCCTTCTCTTCTTTGACAAGCATCACAATTTTGCACATATTAGATGATGTCTGGATACATTGATGGCCAATAGTATTTCTTTCTGGTTTTTTCTATGGTTGCTTCTTTATGAAAATGTCCTGCAGTTGGATCTGAGTGCATGTTGAACAGTATTGTCTTTTTTTCTGGTTCTGTAATTACTCTTTTCTATTTTTCCAATAAAGTATATTTTGGCAAGTGATAAAATATTTGGATTGTTGTTTGATCCTCTTTTGTTCTAGTTGAGATAATTTTTTCTTGAACTATTGAGTATCTATATAATGTTGAAGTTGTTGATATTTTTGTGTGTTCATCTTTTGTTATATTTTCGTGAGTATTGTTTTGGTTTTGTTATATTTTTGGGTTGAAATGTTCTTAGATTTGTCTTATTTGTAACAAACCATCAGCATTTCCATTGTCTTTTCCTTTTTTATAGTGTATAGTATAAGTATATTGTGAGAGTGCTCATTTTCCATCTGGATTGACAGCTATCATCAAATTCTTGTTTTTGAAGTGATGTTAACCCTTTATAATCTGTGTATATATTAAACTTTTGGCTCAAGTATTCATTCCACTTTATGACTGCCTAATAGATTGCTAAATGTTCTAGTTCTGGTGTTCCATAGTTCTTTTTGGCTGGTGTTAGACTTCAGCTAGCATATGCTACTGGATGTTCTCTGCCATCTGGTCCCTTCTGAGATAGTACCGCTCTTAATGCTTGGTCTGATGCATTGGTGGTAATGATGAATGGTTTGTTGTGATCTGAGTAGATTAGTACTGGAGCTTGAATGAGCTTTCTTTTCAGAATATTAAAAGCTTTTTGTTAACTTTCTGTCCATTCATATTTGGTATTCTTAGTTTGCAGATTATTGAGCGGTTGAGCTATCTTTAAAAAGTTCTTTATAAAGCATCGATAATAGCTTGCAAATCCCAAGAATGATTTCAATTCAGTCACATTGGTTGGTACTGGAAAGTTCTTTATTATCTCTATTTTCTCTGGATCCATTTTGATGCTGTCTTTGCTAACTATATGTTCCAAGAATTTTAGTTTTGTCTTGCCAAAGAAGCACTTTGTTGCATTTAACTTTAGTCCTGCTCTTCTTAATCTTTCAAACACTTATTAAAGATAATAAAAATGATCATCAAATGTTTTTGAGAATACATTGGTGTCATCTAAGTATACAACTACTGATTTTCACAATAAGCCAGTATAAACAATTTCTATTAGCCATTGGAAAGTGGCTGGGGTGTTGGTTAAACCAAAGGACATTACTTCAAATTCAAAATTCTCTTTTCTAGTGGTGAATGCTGTCTTCTCCTTGTCAGCTGGATTCATGGCTACTTGTCAGTAACTACTATCCAAGTCTAATATTGAGAACCATTTGTTTCTACCAAAAGCATCGAATAATTCCTGGATTTGTGGAATTGGGTAGCTGTCTCCACGAATAACACCATTGAGTTTCTTGTAGTCTACACAGAATCAGATTTTTTCATTCTTCTTATGGACGAGTACTCCTGATGATAACCATGGGCTTATTAATGGCTGAATTAACTTGTTGTCAAGCATTCAGTTGATCTCTTGATGGATGATTTCATGGCTGGCTGGTGGTACTCTGTATGTTCGCTATTTAATTGGCATAGCATCTTCAGTTTTGATCTAATACTGGATAATATCAGTTCTGCCAAACTCATTTTCACTGGCAAAAATGTTATTGAAATTGTTGAACAACATCTTGAGCTGCATACGTTAGAGTGGGTCTAAGTTTCTCATGTTCATTTGTTCCAATTGCTCTGGTTGGAGCAAATAACATTTGCTTTGTTCATATATTGTTTGTGATGTGATATCAACATATCCACAAAGCTGTGGAAAGTCCGGAATGGTGCTTGGTGGTTGATACTCTATTTCAGTACTTAAGTATCTAATGGTAGTTCCGGCTGGTATTACTATAACATTTCTTGTGTTATTATAAATGGGAATTTTGATGTGGTTGTAATTTTTGGCTGGTATATAAAGATTGATCAGTCCAATCTCTCTTAATTCACAAAGAATTGGTTCTGCTTCAAAAATCTGATTCTGTTCTTTTATTTCCTGCTTTATCCTTACCATGTACTGGCCATATGGTGGAATGGAAATTGCTTGACTCATTGAGATAATTTCTCCTTGGTTAACAATTTCTTTTTCTGCCATATTGACTGGTATATTTATTCTACCCATTGATTTAAATCCCTGTATCCCTCTTGCTGTTATTCCTAATTCTTCCCTATTTCCTACTGACACTAATTAGGCTACTTTAACCAGAGGCAGGAATATTGCCTGTACTATCTTTTTGTTTGGCTCTATGATATAAGCCTTTTCTGAGTTATTTTGTTAGCATAGCAATGATATTTTTTATGTATCCTGTGTCAATTATTTCTCCTCTGATGTTTATCCCTTTTTTCGCTAAACTACTCCTAGATGCTAGTTGAACTATTGTTGTTGCTAGAATTTCTAAAGCTACTTTCAGATTAATTCAGATGTGTAAATGTGGTTCCAATTTAATGGCTTCTTTTCCAGGATATCTCAGATCAAATCCAGTATTCGTATCATGTGCGTGTTCTGACATAATATCTTTATTGTTATCGCTGAACCATTTAAGTTCCTGCTTTTTGGTAAGGTCAGAAAGTGCGATATATTGTTCGTAGTTTAAATTGGAGTTTAAATCTGAGTTGGAATCATTGTCGTTGTTAATGCCATTTTGAACAGAGCTGGAACTGGTGTTTTCATCATTATCCTTGTCAGAGTTTGAATCGGGATTGAAAATTGATTCTGAGTCTGATGCACAGCTGCTGATTGGTTCTTCCTCTTCGGAGATTGTGTAGATCATGCGTGGTGGTAGATTGTAAATAAGGTCACACTCATTACAATACTAAAAGTCACATGGAATTAAACAGTGGTTACATAATCGAGTGTTTAGCTGTGCTAACTGCTCTTCTTGTTCTTCTCTTGTGGATGCTAGTTATTGGTAATGTTCATGGAATTCCTCAGGATCATCCTCAATGTTACCAAAAATGTCAAACGTTGCAACATATTCTGGTTTTGAGAGAGATAATAGATTGGTTTTGATTTTCCGCAACTCACTAGCTATAGCTCTTTCTGCCATTGCATATGCCATTCTCCAGATCTCATGTTCATCATGTAGGTAGTCTTCCAGATGTTTTAAGGCTTGTTTTCATGCATCGTTAATTGAGGTCCCTTTCCATATCCAATCGTTTATTAGGATTGTGTACTGGCATGTTTCATTGCATGTTTCTTTTCATCCTGGAATGTTATTCCACATTCCTTTATCCAGAAGTGTTTTTCTGCATGCTAGGCATGGCGTATTGTCCTATTTTTTTACTTTTGATGGTTGGCCATCACATTCAATGATGCATGGGCAACAATAGTATCTTGTTGCTGTTTGCCAATTTTTATCATTGTCACAACATGTGCCTATTGCCAACAATTTCTTGCCACACGTGATGCATACAAGTTTAGGTTGACGGTAGGTGGCCTAAAGTTGTGTAGAATATGAGACATATGTAGGAGTAGTAAATTGTGCTGGCTCTTTTTCTTGTTCTTTTCCTTTTCTTTTCTCTTCCCAAGTCCATTCTGTAGTTGGTTTGCTTTGGCTGTAATCACTCCAAAATCTCTGATTTGTTCCCCAGATAAGTTTTTCTTCCTCTTTCTTTTTCTCTTTGTCATTCCATGAGAGTATGGGCAGCAGTTTATTGTGATTGACATCAGCCCACAAAACCTGATATGCTTTCTATATTGGTTTCTTTGTTTCCTCCTCAAGTTTAATCAGTGGCTACGAGTTAGTTGGTTTAAAGTGGCCACATACTGCTGGTGCCCAAGTATGTTGATCATTTTGGCTCAGTTGGAGCTCTTGCATTGTCCAATTGAGTATGGTATTTGTTTTGGATAGCCAATCATTTCCAACAAGAGCTTAGTACTGAGTGGTTTCCATCACAAGGACTTTGATGGGTACTGTAAGGCCGTTAATTTCAATAGGTAGGTTGTCTATTTTGCTTATTGGAGTTTTGGTTGCTCCATCAGCTGTGATTATATGCGCACTAGCAGCATGATCAACTTGGTGACCTAATTGGTCTATGAGTTGTCGCAGGATAATGCTGCCTGCTCAACCACTATCTAAGATTAATTTGATAGAGTGGCCATCTACTTTGGCATCAGTATACATTGCTGTAATAGGTTTCTTTTCAAGGGCAGCTCTACTGAATAATAAGACTGGGGTGGTTTCCTCGAACTTAAATGGGAAGATGGCTGCTAATGTTTTGTCTTCAGTGATCATTGCTGGTAAGTTTTTGGATTGGGTTGGTTTCCGGGTTGCTGGGTGTGGCATCTTCTAAGGTAACCAGGAGACTTAAATAGTTCTGGGAATTTGGGTTTTGGGTATGACTGGTATCTGAATTTTGTTGACGAGATCCTGTTTGCTAGTTTGACAAACTGAAGATTGGTTGGTGGACTATCATCACCAATTGCCAGTTTTGTTGTATCATTCTCAGCCTTTGGATTCCATTTTGAGGCAAGTTTTGTGGTGGTGTTTGAATTTGTTGTTGGAGTTGATAAACTACTTGAGGTTGTGGCTGATAAATTACTTGTGGCTGTGGTTGATAGATTGTGGGTGTTTGATAGACTGGAGTTTGATATACTGGTGGTTGATAGATTTGTAACTGTGTCATTGGCAGGTAAGTAGTTTGATCTTGATTTGGGTAACAATTCGGAGTTTGAAATCTGCGATTGGGATTTCTATATTGATTTCCCAATCATGAATTGTTGCTATAAAATCTGCAGTCTGCTCTTATGTGTCCTTGTTTACCACAGTTGTGGCAAACACGCATTTCTGGCTGCCATGGCTGATTTGGTGCTGCTGATAATAATGATGGATGCGACTGATTTTGGAAATGATTCGCATTTCCTGGATTATTGCATCGTTGTGGTGGTTGATAAATTGTGTGATTGTCAGCTAAGTATCCCTCTAATTTCTGATTAATTGAATCACTAAATTGTTTCAATTTGGAATCCAATTCAGATGATCCATTTATTACTAGGTTTATGGCATGGACATGATTGGCTTTTAATTCAGCAGATTCAAAATCTCTGATGTGTATGACTGCATCCTTAAGAGTGGCTGGATGCAATGGGTGTATGTGTTGCAGGATGCTACTGCACAGGCCACAGATGAATTGATTGAGAATCTGTGACACTGTGAAATAATTAGCATCAATTGCTTGGATTTGTCATAGATTTCTATAGAAGTGTCCCAGATATGTGGTAACTGCTTTAGTTTCTCCTTGTTTAATTGTAGTGAAAGTGTTGGCTAATCTGTTAATGCTGTTGTTATTGCTAAAGTATTTCAAAAATTCTAGTTTGAAGGCATTGAAATCTTGGGGTTTGTTGACCAGGCTTTGATATCATAAATTCACTGTATTCTTAAGAAAATAGGGTATGGCTTGCATGGCTCTGGCATCATTCCATCCATTGGCTGCGATGGCTTTTTCTACATTGTTTAGCCAAACTTGTGTATTGTCTTCTTCGCCGGTGAATTTGTTGAGTTTCATAATTGGTGCATATGCCATTTGTTGTTGTTGCTGTAGTAGAAGTTGTTGTTGCTGTAGTAGAAGTTGTTGTTGTTGTTGAGGCGGTACTGGGAGTGATTGTTGATTTTGTTGGTTCGGTGTTTGGATAGGCTGGCCAATTGGTTCCACTTGTGGTCGATTAATGACGATAACTGGAGGCAAGTGCTGATGAATTACTTCAGGGTTTTGATTTTGCAGTGTTTGAATATTCAGGGTTTTGATTTCCGGATTTTCTCATTGAGTTTGAACGTTTGGGATTCCAAATTCCGGGTTTTCAAGGATCGGATTTTGGTAAGTAAATTCTTAATCTTCCGATTTTTTTTCCTCTTCTTCTTCAGATAGTTTCCACAGGGTAGCAGTTCCAAAGTCTGGTTGAGGCGGCAGTGATCGAATTCCTAATGGTGTTGGTGATCGCAATTTAAATCCTTCAAAATATTCACTGTATGGTCTTAGTAGATTTGTTTTCCTTTGTTTACTTTGGAATGGGAATTGTCCAAATTTTAATATTGTGTTTGAGGTGGATGTGCTTGCTGATGTTATATTGATGGCGCTTCTTAGTGTGTAGTAATAAGATGGAGCAATTGGTGATTCAACTCTTGTTTTCTTCCAAGTGGGTGGTTGTATCTTTTTGGGTGTTACTGCTGGTGTTTGTAGTTTTCTTTTGCTTTTACTGGCATAAGTAATTGGATATCTTTGTTGAGTGTGAAGTTCAATTTCTTTGTTGATCTTAGTAATGATGGATGTGAAATTATGATTTGTTAGTAAGCTGGTATTTTGGATCAATTTGCTGTAAAAGGTTTCTTTTGATGATTCGGTGTTTACTGGTATTCCTAATAAGTAGGCAATTCTCTCATTGACATAGAAATTGAAGACTGATTCTGCGGATATGTGATTATGGTTTAATCTTAGGTGTTCACAGTAATGTTGAAATAAGGATTTCATGAATCCTAAATGGTTTGCTCTTATGTTTTCTGATTCTGCTACTTTTGGATAGGGTTGTTGGTGCTGATTCTCTGTAAAATTATACCTCACAGGAAGCACCAAATATTACAGATAACAATTTCTGGTGTTGGATTAAATAACAACCCATAATTTGGTGCTCAAATCTAGTTGCAGTTGATAGTGATCTAAAGGTTTGATATCTGAAAGTTTTGTATCCAAAGGGTTTGGTTGAGTTCTTTGTATAATGGACAGAGATTCAATGATGATAGTTTTATTTGTAGCTTCCCGAAACTGCAGTTTTGTCAATTTTTTTCTCAGCTTGATAGCTGGTATTCCTCCTGGTAAGCTATCCTTAATTGAGTGTTCTACCCTTATTTCTGGGTCTTTTACCAGTCATGTTTATTTTGATGTCAGTGCCCTGTGCATTAATCCTCAATAGAGTTAGTACACAACAATAAAATTAAAGCAAGAAAATAAAGAAAAAAAATAAAAATAAAGAAAGAAAAGAAATAAGCCAAGGCGATTTGCAAGTTAGTATTCCATCAATAGCCGTGATTAAGAGCTATTGTTCTAGTGTGATTAAGTGTCAATTATTATCAACATAAAGTGTTGATAGTGGAAATGAATTTGAGATAACAAATAGTTATTTATTAAATGATTGTGGTTTGGAGGGTTGCTTAGATTAAATCTAAACTGAGAGATCTATCTTTTTAGCTTTTAATACTACTACTATATATACATAATTGAGATTTCTTAATTCCTTGATTCTTTACGACAAAAATCCTGGGATTCCTAGAATCCTGCAATTTTTTTGAGAGGAATCCTGGAATTCTGGAATCCTGCGATTCCTTGTAAGAATTCTGTAATTCCTGGAATTCTACAATTCCTGAGAGGAATCCTGGAATTCTATATTTTACTATGTTTACTTTTGATTGGCTAATAACTATGCTAATATATATTTTCTATATTTCTATGAATAACAGCAGCCAATTATTAGTTATAGAATACAGTTTAGCTTTATTTTTTCAAGTATGTGCCACAAATGAGATGTAATAGTCAAGAAGAGTCTTAAAGTCAAGGCTGGTTTGCCATGTGACTTTTTCAGTAAAGTTTTGTATTATCTGTTATTGTATAAATTGAAACCTTTTGAGCAAGTGCAATTTAAAAGGAAACTCATTGCACTAATTTCTTTCTCCAATGCTTATGGTATTCTTGGTTGTTTATTTAAGCATAGGTTTTTGGATTTGCAGATTCTGGGGTGGTCTCCTCTGAATTCTTTACAGTTTCCTGTCAGGTTATATGTTAGTTCAATAAACAATTTTTTGGCTGGGGTGGTGAGAATTTTTTTAGATAATGAGTTGTTTTTGGTAAACAATCTACCTAGTGCTTTTCATGGGTCTGGCAAATTTTTTATGTCTTATATTTTGAGGCAGCCCTTGTACTATAATTCAGTTTTATCTTTAAAGAGGTTTAATGTAGCTTTTGGTAACAGACTTTTGAACAAAAAAGGGAAGATAATAGAATAGAAAACATTTTGATAGTAGAAGAGATTGGATCTAAGGAGCTCTGTACCTTGTTAATTTGTGCTAACATCTGAGTTTTTGGTTGGGAATGTTTTTCTTGGAGTTGAATTTGCTGTAGTTTCAGGTATATCTATAGTAGATGTTTTGGAATCTAAGGTGTTTTTTGAATTTTGTAGTAGTTTGTTAGAGGTTTGGTCTAATTATATTGAGATTTACACAGATGGATTTTTGAAAAGTGCTAATTTGGCTGAAGTGGTAAGTAGAGCAGCTGTTTACTTTTCTGCAGTAGATATGAGTATTGGGATAAGAATAGATAGGCTTCTGTCTTTTATTTTAACTGAATTACAAGCTATTGCTCTGGTTTTGGAGTGCATTCTGTTTTCATGTTCTGTGATTCTTTACTTTAACAGCCAATCTGTGATTAATATTTGTGTGTTTAAAGCCTCATTGGCTGTGTTTGATTTTTGTAATCATTATTGAATCAAGCAATTACATATAGTCAATTTTCTTAAGGATAAAAACATTTTAATAAATTGGGAGAAGGTTAAGAGCCATTCAGAGGTATCAGACAATATTAAAGCAGATGTGCTAATAGGTAAAACTATCTTTTCTTCTTTTTCTTTGTTGGTTGGAATTCAGAAATGGTTTTTGGTTGCTGAGAATACTGCCATATCTGGTAATATTTATTATTTTGTGTAATATATACCAGTTAATTTGCCATGCCTATTGGGAGACTGGCTTTAGTTATAATGTGGTCCCAAGTGTTATTATTAGGAAAATAGATTGGAAAGCTACTACAAAGATCTGGCAACTGTATTCACACATGCTTTTTGGATTTACCAGCTAAAAGTCAGTTAGTATGCAAACATATTTAATAAAAGCAGTGTATAAATGGCTGCCAGTTATAGTTAGGAAAAAGTTATATAACAAGAACTATTCTGGAGTGCTGTACTTGCTGTGTGATAAAATAGAAGTATCTGATCATGCTTTTATGTATTCTGATGACATTGGTTTTTGTGAGAACATTTTGGCTAAAGCTACTAAGAAATAGGTTTTGTTGACAGGTTTTTTTTGCCTATTTTTATTTTCTATTTTGCATTTATTTTTATCATGTTTTTCGAATATGGGTCTATACATTATTATTTGCAAAGGTTTTGTTTTAAGAGATTGGTATGCTGAAACTGTTTTGTGCTTTAAAAAGAAAAAGAGAGCTGTTTTGGCTCTTATTAATTCTGCCAAGTTTGTAGTAAAGCTGTATTATGCTAAGATATAGCTTATTAGATCTAAACATAAGGTAGATATAGAGAAAGCTGGTTTAGTTAAGGATAATAATTTAATTTCAGACCTGTCTTTGTATTTAGTGTCTACATTATCCAATAGGGTAATTTGTATGCTTAGTATTATAGAATCTTTTGTAATTAACTTTGGTAAGTGCAGGATGTGTCATTTTTTTTCTGGTTTAGGTAGTAATGTGTGTGTTTACATAGATGTGTAGTATAGCCTTGGTTGGTCTGAATGGCTGGCTATATGTAACAAGTATATAAACTGTGTTTAATTTGATCCACTTAGTTTGGTTTTATATACTAAATAATAATTAGACTTCACTTGTTAAATGCATAAAAAAAAAACATAACAGTAAACTTAGAAAATTATTTAATACTTATTAAATTTTTATATAAAAAACAATATTTATTAGAATATAATTAATAATAATAAAATATTTGCACAAACAATTAAATTTTTATTTGATTTGTTAAATTAATTATATTCAAAAAAATCAAAAAATTTTAATCAATTATCAAAGTTATTTAATTTAAAAAAATTATTATATATATTATATATATTAATTTTTTAGCAAAATATATTAAAAAAACAATTCAATTAAAAAAAAATGTTTATATAATTTTTATTGGTTAATTTTTAAAAAAATTGGAATCAATGTTGTTAAATTTTTAACAATAATTTTGAATAAAAACAGATAAATTATAATAACAAATTACTTAATAAAATAAATAAAAGCAAAAACAATATTAAATTAAACTACTATTTAATTGTTAACTTTATTTAAAAAATTATATATAAACATAAATGTTTTTAAGAATTACTTATAAATAAAAAAAAACTTTTTCTAACTTATTGATAAAAAAACTTGAAGTATATTACAAATTTTTCTTTTTTTTTTATTATAAAGTATTAAATTAATAGAATATTTTAATTAAATATTCTGTAAAATTTTAATAAAAACCAGTAAAAAAACTATTTATTTTATAAATATATAATAATACTATTAAAACAAATATTGAAACAATATTTTTTTAAAAAATTTATAGATTTGTAATAATCTGTTACAAAAAAAATTTGTAACAATCTTAGAAAAAGCACGTGACATAATAGTTTAACACGTGACATTATTTGTTTCATCGATCGCTATGCCATATATAGCACGTGCAACACGTGCTATATATGGCGCAGTGATCGACGTTTCAATCTTTTTAATTATTTTTATTGATTAAAAATAAATTACATATATTATATCACATGGTTTTTGAATTTAACATATATTATTTGTATATTGTAATACAAAAACACATCAAAATTTTTGGTGTAACTGCTTTTATTTTTGTACAACAAAAAGTTTTTTTTGTTTTAAATAGTATTTAAGTCATAAAAAAATCTTATATATTATAAATATAAACATGAAAATTTGTGTACCAAATATGAACTATAGATTTTAAAGTGTTAAAGACAACAGATTATGCAAAATTTGACTTTTCAAACTATTTTAGATAATATTTACTTGGATATATTAATTAGTATTATGATTAATTAACAATTTTAAATATAATACTTTATATGTTATATATTATATTAAGATTAATATTTTGGTGTAAATACAGAACAAAAAAAAATAAACAGTTTGTTTTTAGAGAAAAATATATATATATGTCTAGTAAAAAATTATGTGTTAAAAGATTAAAGTTATTTTTATTCTAATTTAGAACCTATTCTTAATATAAAACTAATTAATTAACTCTAGAATTACATTAGTAAAGACTTATTTCAATTAAATAATCAAGTGTTTATAAATAAAAATAAAATTTTTGCTTATAATTTCAGTTATATTTAGTGTCAAATTTTTTTATATTTATAAATTTATAAGACTTTGTACTAGTTATGCTTTTAATACATAGAAAAATATTAACATAATTATGAAAATTTATAATAAACAACAAGAATTTAGAGTTATCTAAAAGAAATTAAAATAACATTCAGATAGCAGCATTAAACATTACACTTTTGAATACAAATTTGACAGTTAATATAAACCAAAAAAAAAGATTAATATTCAAAATTATTAGAATACCAAATTAAAACATTAAAGATATAATTGGTATATTAATATTAACTGTACTAAAAACTCACACAAAATAACTTTTATTACTCTTAATAATATATACAATTATTTATTATATCTTAATATTAGAAAATATGCTTTGATATATTAAAAAATTTTAGATAACATTCTTTAAGAGATTCAATTTTTTATGAAATATGCAAATCTATTAATTACCATCCAAAAAAATTATTAAAAATTTTATTTTTAATAGCATTTATTTTTGATTGTGATCTTATAAATACAATACAAAAATTTAAAGTTTATGACAACAAAAAGCATGATACATTTTACTTATTAACAACTCTTATAAATTGCAAATTAAATAATCTTAAATGAATTGTAAAGTTTGAAATTAATAAAAATTGGCTTACTCATGTATTTTAGATGTCTTTTGTACAAGTTGTTTTTTGATTAGAGTATTATAATATTGTTTTAAATGACAATACAGTAAAGACCAACTGCTATCAGATGTCACTTTTTTTTTATTGTAGATAATAACATAAGATTTCACTTTATTGTACAAGTTTTTGTATTAGATAAAACTGTTAAATTATATAAATAAATTTTAGAATACACAAAAAAAGCAATAATAACAAAACCATTAATGTTTATCATTAATATTAATTCTGTAGCAGATATAGCAATTGCTCAAGTATATAAAACAACTTATCAAATTTATTGTATTTTTCACATTAATAAAAACTTATCAAGAAATCTCAAGTTAAAGCTTTATAATCAATATAAAAACTTTGTTCATAATTTTTTTCTATGTTGTAATAGTTTATGTAAAAAAATTTTTTATAAATAATGATTACAATTTACTAAAACATATATTAATGCTAAAAATTACCTAATAAAAGCTTTTTATCTTAGTTAACAAATATAGACCTGTATATTTACATTAAAAATATTTATTACAAAAATTTAAACTACTTCTTATATTAAAAGTCTCAACAATATTATTAAATACATGCTTTTAGCAAATGACAATTTGTGTAATTTTGCTAATATTAAATACAAAACTTAAAAATGAGACAGAATGGAATCATTTTTTTGAATATAGTATACTTTTATCTAATATAAGAATTATATCAGTTGGCCATAATTTTTTTTTGAAGTTGACAAACAAATAACTTAATATTTTATACTTTATATCTTATTTATAGAATATTTAAAAATAGCCAATATTTATACTTTATTGTAAATCAATTATCATTAAATATTAATACTTATAATAAAATAAGAGAATTTATTTCTTAATATACTTTTTTAAGTTATTTATCTAACAATATTTTGATATTTAGAATTCTAGTTCTAATATAATAAGTGATTTTATTGAGAATCTGTATAATGTAAAACAAATTTTATTAAAATTAATGATTGCTAAAGTCAATAAAAAAACATTAAAAAAGTATAGAAAATTACAGATCTATAACCAGAAAATAGCAAGCATTTATATTTTATAATAATTATTAATTCTGTTTTTATTTTTGTTTATGTTTGTCTAGTATATTTTATAGTATTGTTTATTACTATTATTTTTAAGTAATGTTACATTCAAAAATTGTGGAATTTTATATTTAAATAATATCTTTGTAATAGTATACTAATAAAAAAAGAAACAATAATTTAGTCACTAAAGCTTTTTGCTTCACAAATTAAAAAACTGCAAAAAATTCTTCTAATGAAATAGTAATTCTAAATCTTCTAATTATATTTAAGACTATTATTAATGTTTTATATTTTGCAATACAGAAGAAACAAAAATATAATAAAATGCAAGAATTTATAAAACAGATTGCTTAGCTTACTATTGAAGATAATAATCATAATAAGATGATAATATAGTTAAGGCAATTTATTGGCCAATATAAAAAAATAGCGCCTATACTTCAAAATTAAGACCAAGTCTTAAAAAACAATAAAATTGATAATGCCAATAAAAAAAATAAACTTAAATAAATTAAAAATCTATTAGTATTATGACATAAAAAATGCCTAAAAACCAAACATTATAAGTCTGCTATTAAAAAAAAAGAAAACTATACACAAAATACACTTGTAGTAAATATGATCTTTCAAGATACAATAGTATAAAATATTAAAATTAGGTAAAATTTAGTCAATTATTTGTTTATTTTTTACTTTGCAATAATTAAATATTGTATTTATTTTTAGTAAAATTAATAATCCAACTTTAATTGTTTAATAAAAATAAATAATATACATCATTATTACATGTTATTTTTTTAAAATTTAATAAAAACTTCGATCCTAATTAAAGCTATTTTTAAAGTTGTTTTATGTAACAGATTGTTACAATTAAATTTGTTCTTTTTAAAAAAATAATTAAATTTAATTATAAAAATATTTTATAAAGAAAACTTAAAACGATCTTAAATTTTTGGTAAAAACATTAATAATTATTTACAAAAAATTTAAAAAAAGACTAAAAAATATATATAAAACACTTTTTTAAGTATTAATAATTTATTTTTTAAGTACAAATTAAATTGAAACAATATTTTTGATAATAAATTCGCAAATTAATAAAAAAACTATAATTAATAAAATATTAACAATAATTCTTATATATTACAAAACCAATATAAAACAATATTTAATAATCAATTTACTTATAGTATACAAATCAAAAAATATTATTAAAAACTTAATTAGTTATTAGTTGTTATAATACTTATGATATTTTTTAGTAAAATACCAAAACAATTATAAAAAAAGTCATTTTAATTTTAATACAGATATATTTTTAATTAATAAAAAAATGTTTTATTATAAATTCATAAAAAACTGTTACAAAAAAACAGAAAATTGGCAATAAAATAGAAAAATATAAGTTTAAATATATAACTACCAAAATATTTTTTCTTTTTAATATATTTAAAAGAATAATAAAAAAGTTTTATTTATAAACAAAAAATTATTATATAAAAAACAATTTAAATATTATAGAAAACTTAGTAAAATTAAAATTTTTAAATAAAATGTTTTCAGAAATTTAGACAAAAATCTTAAATATTATATGTTTAAATGTTTTAAAAATTTTGATTATTACAAAAAAAGCCAAAATACTTATATAAAAGTTTGGTTTTTTAAATTCAAAACTAATATTGTTATAGTTTTTTTTACATCTTATTAATAAAAAATAATATCAACTTTTTTATTTTTTTTTTACTATTTTTTTTGATTTGTATAATTGTTAATTTTTGTGAAATATATTAAATAAATATTTACTAAAAAGTACAATTAATATTTAATATTTAATTCTAAAAGCACTAATATAAAACATAAAATTATATCAGTATGTTATTTTTTGTTAACAGTATAAATTAACTTTTGAAAAAAATAGTAATTAAAAATAATTTTATGCTAATTAATAATTTAATTTTTATTAAAAAAACTATACAAAAACTAATTTAATTATTGTAGTTTTATTAAGTACAAAAATAAAAACCATCATTTTAAAAATTTTTTAATAAATTGTAAAAGTTTTTTAAATATTATTAAAAACAATATTCTTAAAAAACAAAAAAAAATATATTTTAGTTTTTATATAATTGGTCTAATTTTTAAGATTAATAATTCAATAAATTAATTATTTAAATTTATATAACTTGTTTAGTTTTTAAAACCAGTAATAATTAACTAAAATTTAATATACCAAAAAAACAAAATTTAACACAAATTTGGTAAATATGTATTTATTATTATTATATAATAGAATTAAGTTCTATAATTAATGTTAATATTATAGAATTAATAAAAAAACCAAAAAAACAGAAAAAACCAAAGCTTTATTTTTTGCAAAAAAAAAACAACTTCAATATAATTAAAATAATGCTAAAAACATTAAAAAAACAAAGTTTTTTGGTATTACAAAAAAATTAACAACTAACTTAAAAAAGAGAAAAAAGTTTTTTTTTTTTTGAATAGTTAAAAAAAGATAACAAAAAAAACAGCAGCTTAATTACTGGCTTATAATTAAAAATCTTGGAATTTTTTAAAATGATAATAATTATATTAAGACTATTTTTAATATGTTACTTTAATAAAACTTTGGAAAAAAAAAACTTTTATTCAAAACCAAAAAAAGTGCTTTAAAACCAGCCAGAAATTGACTTATTACAATATTATTTAAGAAAAGTGCTTTTATAGAATGCTATTAAGCAGGTTTTATAGTTGTAAGTGTGTTTTTGGTAAAAATATCATCAGTGACTTCAAGTACTATGATGTTTACAAATTTTTTACTCTTTGTTTTAAGTATAGTCATAAAAATAAGAAAGAAAAAAAAGTTTATTTTTAAATATTAAAATAAATAAACTTATATATTTTATTGATTTTTTAAAAAAAACAGTTATTTGGTAAATTAATATAAAATTTGTCAATTAAATTTTTTTCATAACATATATTTGTTTATTATTAAAAATATATGTGTATAAAATAATAATAAACAAAATAATAGAAAAAAAACAAAAAGCATTTATATTTTTAATGTTTAAAATAATATATATTATGTAAAATTATAATTCAGAAAATTTTAAAATTGTTTGGTGATTTTTATTAATTATATTAAAATTTTATTTTTTATTTTTTCACATTTTATTGATTGCATATTTCTTTAGAATTTTCTTATCTAATATGTTAAAAAGTGGTGATAATTTGTACATGTTAAAAATGCTGTAGTTGAAAATTTTATTCTTTTTTTATCTTTATATAAATATTTTTTTGCGGTTTTTTGTTCATTTATCATAAAATAGACAATAAATGAATTTTAAAACAATATAAATTTTAATGCAATGCGCAAAATTAATACAGGCCAATATTTTAGGCTATAACACTATAATATAAACAAAATAAAAAGTGAAATAGACTTAAATACATAAAAAAACAATAACAGCCTTAAATATGCACATATTTATTTTGACACAATAAATGAATTTTTTGACTCTTCAAATGATAATTAAAGTGAAAAAGCAACCTTACCACTAATCAAAATTTAAAAAAGCAATTTATTACTTACTTTTTTACTAAAAGCTTTCAATATCATTCAGAATTTATTTTTGCAAATTTTGTATGCCATCCATATTTAAAAAATCCATGTTAGTCATAAAATATTTTGTTTGGTTATTTATAACAATATGAATATTGACAGCCAAGATAAAAATCTACAAGACTTTTTCCATTACCTTTTTTCAAGTAATTATAATTGCTTGAATCCAATTGTTGACAAAAACTTATGAACCTAGAAACCATCAAGATGAATCAATTGTTCAAAAAAAGGCAGCAATTCAAAGGAGAGTATCACAATTTTTGCTCAGAAATTCAGTATAGTAACAGGTTTCATTCTCTTTCAAGTAGCATAACAGTTCTAAAATGTTTCAGTAGCAGGTTGAATTTAAAAATATTGTCCCTAGGGCCTGTTCTATTTCCATAAGCTTATCAGAGTCACTGGCCGTGATGTCAATCTGCAAAAAAGTCCACGTCATAATGGAAGCGGGTGATCAAAGAATAAGTGGGTTTATTTGTCAGCGATAGTGAAGGTTAAAACGTTTTGTTGCAAAAACAATGGCTTTAACCAACAGTGTGACGCATATTCGTATATCAAGTCACGCAAGCCACAGTCACTTTCTCTGGTTTTATTGCAGCACGCCGCATATTAAGGATGATAAATTATAATTTTTCCAGATCAAGTTTTTTATTTACTACAAAGGATTGATTCTATTTTACAATTCAAATAACTTCACTAAGTACTTGTGAGTCGAAGAAATTAAATTATTATAGGTGATTGTTTTGTTTTAGAACCAAATTAGGTGAATCCAAATTGCAATGAATGAAACAAATTTGGTTTTCCTACAATCATTACTTATTTGACTGACTGATTTTGACTTCGAATAAATTGCGTAAGTTCCCGGTGAAAAATTATGATCATATGGGAAAGCGTTAAATTAGTCAAATACGGTTAAGCTGCTGATCGCTTTCACGGTGTCCTAGATAAGGCCGGCTTACTCGGACCATCATTGTACAACGCCGGCGAAATATTGAAAAATCTGGGTAAGACCATCTTTCTATGTGCTTTTCTTAGTGACACTATTTATTCTGTTGACACCTAACAACAAATTCTTAAAAAAGTCAAGACTCCGGTTGTTCCTTATATTTATTTTTAATATTACTACTACTACTTTGCTATTGTCGTAAAAAAATCAAAAATCTCGAAATTACTAAATCCAACAATGGCTCAGAGTGGGCAAAGTGGTGATAAGATTGTATTGAACATTGGTGGAATTAGGGTAAAAATTTTCACCCTACTCTTTTTTTGCTCAAAAATTTGCATAATGAATTTTTGAAATCTTTGATGAATCTTAGTATGAAACAAATCGTTCGACACTTACTGCATATCCAGAAACACTCCTTGGAGCAATGTTTGATAAGAGAAATGCTGCATTGCTTCATCCTACCGGCGACGAATACTTTATTGATCGGGACGGTTTACCATTTAGTTATATAATGCAATTCTATCGTGACGGAAAAATTTCATGGCAAGATTTCTGTGAACGAGATAGTCCTAGGACAAATGTAACTCGTCGTGAGCTTGAACGAGAGTTGGACTTTTTTTTGATTCCTACATCTGCCTTAAATGTCCCGCCAATAACAGTCATAGCCGAACAAGTAGACGAATTCATAGCAAATCTCAAAGACGTTATCTATGATTTCATTCGTCATATGCGAACTACATGGACATTGGATTTTTTTAAGAATGGAAGTGCGGCGCAGAAAGATTTCATGAAGGGTCATAATCTGAGTACGGTTAGAAGAAATGCTGAATTTTTTGATTTGGCAGGTTATGAAATTTTTGAAATGTTTGGTGAGGAGATTCGAAGGCACCTCGAAAAAGAGATTCCAAAATTATCTTGTACCATCACAAAAGAAGAATATACATATCCACCGAAATATCGATTAAATGTCAATATCGATTATAAATCCAACCGTGCCAATATCTTGGCCGCAACTTGTCTGGCGGAATATTTTTGATTTCAGTAAGTGGATCCTATTTTGAAAAGAAAATTTTCGTTAAAACATGCTACTCATTCTTTTCTTACCAAAAAATTTTATAATATCGAGATTTCCTTATGTGATTCTTTCGGAGATTTTTAGATGATAAATATTCTGAAATAATTGGTGTGTGCTCTTCCCAACCAATTTTTTTCTCGAAATTTTAAACTTTCGTGGAATATCCAAATTTTAGTTTCCTCGACCCCCAAATATCAGATATACAGTATTATTTCAGGCTTTCCTAAATCCACTTTACTTTTGAACGAACCCATCAAATATTGTTCACTATCACAAGATTTCCTTTATGCTTACCATTTCGGTTCATACTTTATCAATGAGTGAACTTTTGCAAAAATTTTCGAACCATATTGTAGCGTGGAATCTTTATAAATTGTCTCAATTCTTTAAATTCTTGAATCTGAGATTCGAAAGAAAGAGTCACTTCATTATATGCATATCATCGGTAATGCCTCTCAAAGCCAGCTATTAAATCATTGTTGCGGAAAACAATCAATTCAAATGAATTTCAGCACGAGAAACTAGGCTATTTATGGTTCTAATTGCTGACACGGGAAGAAATTCACCGCTCGATGAGTTCCCTTTATTATACGAATGTTCCTGTAAAACCAAAAGGGCAGGTGTGTTATTAGCCATCTCACCCGATATTCATAACTTTTAAAGTTTGGTTTGATCACCAAGAACAACTCCCACCCTTGTTATGGTTTCCAAAATGGCCAACTTTAGTCTTAGCCTATAAATCATGCTTCGCTCAAAATTCCCTTTATTCTTGATGCAAAACCTTTGGCCTTCCGATGGACAATCATACGAATTGCTGAAATTGTCTAAAGCTATTGCCAAGCCTTTGCTGGATAATTCGAATTATTAAGCATCAGCATCATTTACCTCGAACATTCCTTACATCAGCATAAGCACATCAGTTTCAATTTCTCATGCGAAGGAAACAATCACAAAGCAGGAAACTGGTCAATTGGTGTAACATAATTTTGATGCCCGCTTTATACATGTAACTACAATCTGACACCAATCTTTATAGTTTTATGTTTATGATGGGATAGCAAGTGAATTTGATATCATTTCAAATGGAAATTCAATTTTTTTTTCAATAAAAGATTTGATTCAAGTTAACTTTTATTTCTTTTGAGGAGAGGTTAAAAAGGACTTCTTTATGCAAATTCGAACCAATAGGTTCTCTCACCTAATCTATGATGGTTTTTTTGGCTAATAATTTTCAAGTTATTTGATCTTGAAGAATATATAATTTTCCAAAGAAATTTTTATTAAAATTCCTTTGAACCAAAATTGCACTTGATAAAATTTCTTCAGTCTTTTTTTGGCTATTAAAAGCACAAGCTCTTCAGAAAGCAAAAAAATTGTTGCTAAATACATGTGATAAGTTTAATGAAAATATTCAGGATTGATTTTCACTAGTTGCAGACGAATTTTACGGTCTAAAAGTTTTTGGTTATCACTAGACCCAGTTTCTAAAATTAATAAATTCAAAATAAGTTGAGGCGAAATAATGTTAAAGAATAGTCTTGGGTTCAGAAAAGAAGACGAATGTTAAGCAGTACTCATTTTTCACTATATAAAAGATGGTTTTTTTTCACGGAAGTTTCAAGCGTTTATTTTTAAAGTTAATTTTCGGTATTAAAAGATATTCCATTTATGAATAAGTACATGTATTAAATGACCAGATATCCTAGGTTTTTTCCGTTTTAAGCAGAAATACCTATGAACATCAATATCGTCATTAAAGATCTCTTAGTAACGAAATATCCGCAGATTCCATTATTCTACGGCGGCTTTCTCCCAAAAAAACGGGTAAGAAAAGAAGGCAATATGTTTCTAAATATAACATGAAAATTTTTAATGTTCAGATGACTTCCTCAATAACGAAGTGTTGTATGTATGTAGAGCCCTTTGAAAAGTACATAAAATCTCTTAACACATCCTTATAAGAAACAATACAATATGATATTGTGATTGTTTTTGTAAAATTGCGAAAAACATAATTCTCTCTCCCTTCCGCCTCCCCTCAAAAAAAGTACGCCTTATTCAACCAGCTGCTGATTCTGCTTCTTTTTTGACTGTGGTTTTTTAGAGGTTACACTCTCTTTGATCCTTGAAGGCAATTAAACACTATCCATAGAGTGTTGCTGGCTCTTGGCGGTTCCTTCATCAAGGTGAAGGTATCTATAGTTTGTCTGAGGATATTCCGCATAAAAGAGAAAAAGAAAGTACGTCAGCAACGTAACAAGAAATTTCAAGGCTTCAAGTCGAATCTGTCCACTCACCTTAACATTCAACATTGTCCGTGCCATCTTACAATTCTACGCAAATCATTCAACTGGGTGGGAATATCAAGTTCTGCCAGCTTGGTGGATCCGCAATACTCACCACCGAAGCACACGTTTAACAAAACTCGAACGAAGAATCGGGACGAAACAAATCCAGGAATGAGCAATTTGGGGAAATTTTGAATAATTTTGGGAGAAAGAGCTCCACCACCAGTTTCAGATAAGGTATTCAGTGGATCTGAATGTTTATAATCTTCCCGAACAATGCTATCATCAGCGATTGTATCATTGGTAAGTGAGGATTCAAAAAAAGGGATTTTCATTTTTATCTTGTTAGAAGTAGCCAAAATCTTTCGAATCTCTTTTATGGCTCCGTAAACACACTCTTAGCCACCTTCTTGAGTCTATTCTTGTCCAACTGGAAGGAGATATGGTGCAATGAGAAGTTGACGAACGGATGGAAAAAAAGATCATTAAGTATTTGAAATAATTACCAACCAATGAAATCAAATGAAAGCATCTTTCAACTGATGGTTCCAACGCCATCAAATTCGGTGGCAGAAATGAAGTTAGGTTGTTTCTTAGTTCCAGAAACTCTTGCTTAGTGATGAAATCAGATCACATACATCTACAATGACACTGAGTGGAACTACGATAGAGAAATAAGATATTTAGCTCAATGAAAAACCATACATGATATTTCATTGTGAGCTCACTTAGGTGCTTGAATTTGCAAGGCCAAATCACTTGAAGTAGCCTATATTGGTGGATATGATCAAGCCAACCAGGAATTGGCTGCTTGAGTTCAAGATCCTAAACTCTCTATTGATAAATTGAGCAAATATTATTGGCTGCCAAATATATCAGAACCAGAATTGAAGAACAAATAATTAGCTAAGTCAAAGACGTACTTGCTCATTGTCAATGACCTTGCCAATCATGTCATATATAATTTGAGTTAAAGCCTCCATGATTAAACATGTTTACTTGAAGGAGGACTCATATAACTTACCACTTGGGTCTCATTGAGACTCAAGTTTCTGGTTAACAGCTATTACCACGATTAGGAATTGGCCGTTGTGAATTGCAATGACCTCAACTCCATACCTTGGTACGCCTCTTTACTCCTAGGAAGTGGGAAAAAAAGCACATCTGTTACGATGCATGAACGTCATGATGGCAATCGTAATAATATTCACTTACAGAAACATCATAGTAAACACTGCGTTTGCGCTTAAGAGTGTGACTATGTCCATTGGCTGATATGGCAGTAACTATTTGACCAAGAATTCCTTGCGAGTCTTTGACATTGATTCCACCCCGTCCAAGAAAGCAATTATAATATGGCAGGCAGCAACATATATGACACCTGGGCACATTCAGCAGCGGCCAAGAGTAACCCAGATAGATGCCACAACGCCCAAGCAACCCATCACTTTGCTTCTCAAAGACTTGAACGAGATGCCTAGGTGGCAAAATTTCATACAGACAACACTACGAATCTTCGAAGAATGACAAGTTTGAATGGGATACCGAATTGAGTGACGCCACAGGTTTCGCGTTGACTACATGTTTTGTTTAACTCAAAAAAGACATTTAGCTCAGCGATAAATATTTCTCATTATCATTATTTCTGTTAATATCGTTTGATTCAAATGGTTCTACAATATACTCAAAAATTTTTTCCGCGTAAATGGTCAACATAATATTAACGATGGACCATATCTCTAGTGATCGATTCGGTCACATATAAAAACACAGTTTATGTGTTTGGTGATTGGGACGAATCAATTTTTGCCAAACTTTTTCTATTTACCACCCTTTCCATAAGCAGTAACGCTCCAACATGATTTGGAATCAATCCAATCATGTGAGCGTTTATCCGGGAAATACAGGAGTTAAAGATGGAAAACGATTGCCCATTCAAAATCATTTATTTCTTGAATATGATAACCATTCCATGGACTTGGAGCGAGGCACGAAAAAGCGTGAGTTTCTAGTGAAAATCTTTCGTGGCGGTTAATAAGATCGTTTAGGAACTGCCCATCTTAAATTTCGCAGGAATTCATAGATGAACCAAGTAGAATAATAATCCTGGTTAAAGGCGATTTGTGGCAATTAGGGGGCTACTTTCCAAATAAATCCTAATTTGGGAATCACGTGAAATATATACTTCAAATCGAAGAAACGAATAAGTTTCCCCCAATATTAAATTACCATATGATGTTTGAGATGGTGCTGCTGGCGTAAGAAAAAATCTTATTTTTTATCTCGTATATAATGGACAAACTAGATATCCTCCTGTTAATCTTTTCCCTGTGAATATGGCCACACTGGAACTATAGCCAAATATTTCGTTTGCTGCAATGAAACCAAGGTCTGGGGCTTCATTTGCGTTTTTCGTAAGTGAAAATTCTGCCATTTTTTGAAGTGTGGTCGGTTGAATAAATAAATTTCCTAAAAAAAAGTTACCCCCAATTCGATTAATCCGTAGATTTATGGTAGATGCCAGTTACAAAATGTCACCGGCATGTGGCAATACCCTGGACACACTCCAGGTTTTCAACATAGCATTTCGTAATTTTACTCAAGAGCACAAAATTATAACTAACGATTTCAAACTGCCAAAAATAAACAAACTGGTTATGAACGCAGAAAATGACGAATTAGATCCAAATATTCCGAATCAAGAAATTGGTATATCTGGAGAAGCATCGAATCGAGACCAAGTATCATCCAAGTCACGATTGCCAACCTGGCTTATCGTATTTATTTCAGCTCTAGTTACAGTTATAGCTATCAGCTTAATATTTTTCATTGTTTGGCTTTACGCTTTGAATCTAGAATGGTATAAAAAGAAGATCAATAAAATATTGAGCCAATACGAGACAGCGCGAACCACAGAAAGCATATGCTAGTCTGGATTGCCTCCCACTTGACCAGTAGTCACGGGATGCATCTCATGCCAAGAAAAAGTAAAAGTGAACGCCACAGAGAAGTAAAGACCCAGACACTCTTCTTCCCCATACTATTAGAATGAGGTATAGCACAATTGCTGTAAAGCAAAAATGTGCATGTCATGGTGAAAATAAAACCTGGACGACTCTTCTTCCCTATCCTATCAGTATAGGGAGAATCACCTTCACTAATTCTTTAAGCATTTTCCACTTTCCCGAGCACGAAGCTTATAGCGCGAAGCTTATAAGCACGAATCTCAGACCATTTTCCTACCACAATGTGTGCGCATATGTCTGATCAAAACACAGTAGGTGCTCACATCCTCTGAAAAATGTGAAAAGATACTGACCTTTAACTCTCGTTCCAATGCTCAACGACTTGTACATCGACTTCTTGGTTTGGTGTGTAAGTGAAAGAGAGGGGTAGGTGAAAGAGAAGGGTAGGTGAGAGAGAGGGGTAAAAGTTCTAAGCTAGTTTATATATTGTTTAACTGGTACTGAGAAAAAGAGTTATTTGATTTTAAATCCTATAATTGGCTGAATCTAAAATTTAAATCAGTCTTTCCCCCTTGCCTTAAAGTCAGATAAGAGAACAATATAAAGGGCTACAGCAGGAACAATCATTAAGAATATTGGGTAATACACTAGACTGAATAATGTAAATGGCCGCAGCATAAAGAACATGGTGTTCATATTTCATAGCCGTAAACAATAACAAAATACAATCGTTTGCTGCATATACAAAATGAAGAGATATTAGTAGGAGCCATAAAATATACTAGCATCGTTTTCATGTTTTATTTATTTAATAAAAACTTTTAGCAAAATAAAATATACCCAGGAAATAGGGTATTTTTTCTGTAAATTTTGATAATGTAGTAATATATTTTGTTAAAATAAAAAAAAATTATTAAAATAAACAAAAATCATATGATTTATAATACAGGAAATTTTAAATCATAATTATAAACAATGTTTTTGTTTATATTTATGATTTATAATCAGAGACGCGTTAAAATTTTTTCTGATTATAAACAATTATTTAAATCGCAAAAGTAAATTTTTGTTTTTTAAACTTTCTTAACCAAATCCATTTTCTTGACAAAAAAAAACATTTTTTTATCACCAATACAAACATGCCAAGAGGTGGATTACCAGAAGCAACTTTAGTTAAAGTTATCCACCGCGATTATTAGGAGTATGCCATGAGCAAGTGGGGGCATATCGACAACTGGGACACTTACACTTATAAACGATTATTTAAATCACAAAAATAAATTTTTGTTTTTTAAATTTTCTTAACATGACTCATTTCTATGACAAAAAAAACTATCATACAAAAATGCCAAGAGGTGGATTATCGGAAACAACTTTAAAGTTGCTCACCATGATTATTGGGAGCATATGGTGCACAAGTGAGAGCACATTGACAACTGGGACACTTACTATTTGCAGCAACATAAAAATATGACAATAGAGATGTCACATTAGTCTTTAAATTTTGAGTTCAGAATTTAAAGCCACTTTTAAGGCCAATTAAAGCAGTAGTTTTTATGCGAGATGCATTGAAACTTCAAAAAAACTAATTGTCAATCGAAAAACCCCCAACTTTCTTCTCTAACAGTCCACAAACAGCTCCTAATGACCTATTACATGAAATCCTATTATTTATGTCACTTGTTGCTGCTACACTTCTGTTCTACAGAAGAATCCTTAAGGAGATGAGGAATCACTACAATGATGAGCAATCACAAAGGGATAGGCATTTATTCATAATGCTTATTTGGTCTGTTGTAGACTGGTCTCTCTTTATAGGCTTTTAATCCACTTGCATGTCTTTGCCCACACCATTTATTAACATACTCTTATTGGAGCTTGTTCTCAAAGATAGTTCCAATGAGCAGATTCAACATGCAGCTGCAATTATGGGTGATATAATTGCAAAAAACATTGTGAAAAACATGTGCCAAGTTCCTTTGACACAAAAGAACATTGTGTCATCGATGTAGGGATAGCCTTTTTTGCAATCAATTCTGTCTTGCTTTGTTTACTGATCTTTAGCAGAAGTCCAGGAAGTATGCCTTCAGAAAATTCTATTAAGACACAACTCTGGACCAAGATACCTTCCTGATAGGTTCAAAAGGTATTAACATAAACTGGAAATATCAGCACCAAATTCCTGGTAATAGTGGAAAAGATTCTGCAAGATCTGATTTTGCAGCTGTTATCTTCAAAAATTTGGAGCAATTTCCTTTTTTTATTGCTGAATTTGAGGCAAATGAATTCACAATACATAAAGATAAAATGGTTGTTGTAGCAGAAACTATATTTGAATATAATAAGTTTCTTGCTACTGCTACTTATATGACAGAAACAGAAGTAAATAGAATTTGTTTGTATGTTGATCTCGTAAATGGGACTACTATTTAGTTGGATTTGATAAAAGCATTTTACAATGAAGCAGATAAGACTTTACTTTATATATATTATGCTCAAAATGCCATTTTCAAATTTCACATTGGAAATCAAGAGGTTGATATCATAAATGCATTCAAGTTAATGGTGTACTTGAAAACATTTGTATATCAAGATAGAATAACTCTTAAAGCATTGCTTAGCAGAGAAAGAGCCAGACAAAATATGAATTTGCTAGCTGTCTTGTCTTATCTCCCCAAAAAAGCCATCAAATCTTGCATCAGATTTGAATTTACTCCTGAACCAAAGAAAGTAAAATATTCAAATCCTGAGCTAAATTGATGGCATGACAAAAATGATGATTCTCTATTCCAGATTCCCAATAGTGATAATGATGATTACTAACAAGTGCATTATAGGATTTGGTAGAGGAGTTGTTTTTAGGGTGTGGAAGTGTAGACATAACAGAGGCAGTTAAAACAGGACTAAGAACACAGGATTGATGGCACAATGATTCCCAACGATGACAATGATGATTCCCGATTATTGATTCCTAGTGAATAAGACAATGGGCTTTGCAAATTGCCAAAACTATACAACATACTAACTTTCATGTTAATCTTATTGATTGTGATTTATACTGCCAGTCCTATGTTAAAAAGAAAAGTTATTGCTAAAAAAATAATGCTGTTCAAAGAAACATATATATTTAATTTACAATAATATACACATGTTTTTAATAAACAAAATTAATAGTTTAAAAAGGAAAAGTAAATTGATTATTATTGTTTTTTACCATATCATATTAGAGCGATTCTTTCTTTCCAAATATTATTTGGATGGTAAAGGTGCAGCAATCGCAAAATGAAAATATAAAATTTTGGCCAGGCCTCAGAATCAAACTGAGTAAGAAAACTCTGGCTAGTCTATCAAGCTTAGTATATTTCATGGATAATGTGCACCTACATCCAGCTTTTAACAAATAAATATTTTAAAGTTAATTGAGACTACACTGCTTTATTCTTTGGAGTTGCCAAAAAAGCTCCCAATTAGAATCGTTTTATGTTGAGAATATTTATTTAATTCTCTACATTACAGAGTTTTAGCCTCTTTTTTTTTAATCTCGTTATTTCATTACCGATGCATGCTATATTGTATATATGTTTCTATATGCCCTTTAGA
>JAAOMT010000567.1:3218-20642 GCA_016748015.1 Geosiphon pyriformis | reverse complement strand
TATAATTAAAATATAAATTTTTTGTTAATATAATAAGATATATTAATTAAAAAAAATTTAAAATTTAAAGTAAATTTATCAATAAATTTTTTTTTAGGTTATTTTTTATTTGTTACAAGACAAATAGCAAAAAAAAACTTCTTTCTTTCATTTATCCCAAATTCTCAAAAAAGAGCCTAAATATTTTTTGAAAGAAGTATTTTCTATTTTTATCATTCAATATGCTAATTCCAAACTGTTTGTGCTTGACTACAAGACCACTGTTGGCCCTAGTATTGCAGTTCTAAACAAGTCAATTATGGAGCCTAGCTTTAACATTGGTGTCAAGTCTACTGAGTCCAGAAAAAAGAGAAAAGATGGTGTTTTGGAGGATAATATTGGTAATAGAAAATTTGCTACTACTAAGGTGTTAAGTGGTTATTCTTGAGGTTCTAAAACTGGTGATATTACTGAGTCTAATAATATGGATATAGAGGAGAAATGTTTAGTTAAGGAAACTAGCTTTGACCATAAAGATGGTAGAGCTCTTACTGGAGAAAACTCAAAGCAAATATCTAAAAGTTCAAGGATTCATACCAAAAAAACACTTGGGAAGCCACTGGGGAAAATTAACTTCTTGGGTGATAATATTGATGATATACTTTTGAACAAACCTGTGGTTCTCTCTCCCTTTGAAAAACTTAGTCAATGTTTCTGTCAGAAAGTCTTTCACTTTGGATATTAACTTGGATAATATTGTTAAGAAATCTATTCAAGAAAAACTTGTGGTTGTCAGGAAATTGTTTTCAAAAATCAATAGTTTTGGAGAGATCTTTACCTCTTCAAAATTTGCTGGGATCATCAGAGCAATGTTTACTTCCGAATTGAGTCTGGTGCAGGCTTCTAAAAAGGCCGTAGAAATAAAAATTTTGGTAAACTCCGATCTCAAAAAATCATTTGAGTGTTCAGATTGGGCTGTGGTATTAAAGAAAATTCCTGTTGAAACATCAACTGAAGCTGTGCATGCTGTACTATCTGGTTTTGGTGTAGTAATGTCAATCAAAATGCAGTTGGTGGGTTTGTGGCAAAAGGCTATAGTTGAATTTAGTAAGAGTGAACAGGCTAATTTAGTCACTGTTTGTTGGTCTATCTTAATTGAAAAAGATGCTGTGCATGTGGCCAGAGCTGATTGAGACAAAGAATTGTGGGACATGAGAAATCAACATAGGGCTTTGCTCTATACTCTGTCAATAGGAACAACTGCTTATAACATCTGGGACTATATTGGCTCTGTGAATGGAAAAACATGTACAATAAATCATCATTCTGTTATGTATGCTCAGGCCAAATGCACTGTTGTTTGTTTTAAATTGGCCAATTCTTTGAATGCTGTCATAGAAATTACTTCAGTTTTAAGGAGTGTGAATATGTATTGGTCTCCTTTGGATTTTTCTAAATGTATTGAGTGTGAGAGATTGAGTCATATATCTTTGGGCTGTGCTATAGGTGTGAATTTTTCCTCTGAGAAATCTTCTCACAGACCTTTCTCAGACATAAATAAAAGCAGGTTGGCAACCATCTATGCTAAGCATTTGGTTCTGATTGCTCATCCTGTTGCTTTTGGTGGGGTTTTTTGGGCAAAAATTGTTGGTGAAAATGCTTTTCTTCCTCTTTCTGTGTGAAAAGTGTCAATCAATTCTGGCTTCTCTTTGGAGATAAAGCCTATTCTCCCTGATATAAGTGATGTTGAAAAAAGATTTACTGTTTTGGAAAGCAGTCTTGCCAGCCTTATGGAACAAATTAGTGAGTTGGCTAAGAGGTTGAACTTATTTATGCTAGCAGTTTCCCAGCCTAGCTCTGAATATTAGCTGCTGGTGACCTTCCCATTACAGAATCAGGTGAGTGATGTAGTGATGAAAAAGGGTTTGAGTGAGACCACAAATGGTGAAACTGCTGCGACTTTGGACTCTTTTGCTTCTCTTGAAGTAAAAAAATTGGAAAACATGTTGGAAAGACTTTCTGCTTCAGTTCTAAGTCTTACAGCGAGATTTAATGGTTCAATTTTGGCTGGCAGTGCACTTTTCAAAACTCCTTCTCAATGACCAGTCTAGTTTGGAAGATTGCCACATACAATGTTAGGGGTTTGAATAATTTTGCAAAACAGCATGATGTAATTCATTGGCATAAAGAAAGGAACAATTTGATTTCTATTGTTATTGAAACTAAGTTAAGGGGCAAGATTCACTCATGGATCATAAATAAATTTGATAGTGTCTGGATTTTCACATCTGGTTTGTACTTTGATCATTTGGGTTCTGATGTTGCAATTATCATGAACAATTCTTTGGCAAGACATATGTATAAGGTTTCCAAAGTTTTTGGTTAACTTCTTTCTCTCAAGTTACTCTTCAAAAATAATCTTTCTGTGTCAATTTTAGGACTCTATGCTGGTGCTTTGTTGGTGGTTTGGTTTTTTCAGGCTGGTAAAATCAACTCTTTTATTGTAAAGGCAGTAAATAAGTTCTCCTTTGTTATTTTGGATGGTGATTTCAATAAAGACGGGACCTGGAAGTATACTAGCTTCAAGAAGTGCTTTGATTTGGGTTTAGTTAATTCTCTAAGAGAAAGTTTGTTTGTTAAGACACCTATGTGGACCAATTTTTGTGGTGTCACTAAAGCTCTCAATTATATTCTTATTTTTTCATGTTTGGTCAATGCTATAGTAGATGATAGTATGGCTGATGTTGAGGACTATTTTAATACCAATCACAAAGCTGTTTATGCTTCCATGAATTTGGGTGGTTTGTTTGATATCTATTTGGGTTTAATATACAAGCAGATAAATAAGGATTGCTGGAAGTTTGATGTCAAAAGTGTGAATGAAACAAAATAAAATGAATTTAAAGACGCTATTGCAGCCAATGCTGCTATGTTCTTGGATGAGTTTGAGTCAGCCAGGAAGTTCTCTGATTTAGATGCTATGTGGAATATTGTTCACAAAGTAATAATCTTTTTAGCTAATGGTGTTTTCAAGAAGAAATGGTTTAAGGGTTATAATAGGGTGTTTACTAAAGAGTTTTCTAAGTTATATAACTTGAAAATTTTGGTTTCAAAAATTGTCAAGACTTCTTGCAAAATGGGTTTTGGCAGATTTGAGTCTCTGTTAAGATGCTGGGTTTCTATAAATAGTGACAAAGCTTCTGTTGTTTGAAATCTTGTGAGTTCTGGTGCAAGTTTGGATTGTGTCTGTTCTGTTCTTTGTAATGTGAGGAGGTTTTATCATGTTTCTAAGCTTGCTAAGTCTTTGCAAGCTAAGGAGTTAGGCATTAGATCAGTTATTGAAAAAAGAATGGAGAGTTTTGTGGTCAACAAAGACCACACAATCCATAGTGTTTTGGAATGTCCATTCTACAAAGTGGTATTGAATCATTTGATTTCTGATAGTGGTTTGATTTTGAACCCAGTAGAAGTTAAGAATAAGGTGGATGGTATCATGGAAGGCTGGATGAAGAAGAAGGCTGTGCTAAAAAGTGTTCCTGATTTGTGGCAGCATCAATATCTGTTATTGGATTATGTTAACAATGATGTTTTTTCTGGTGTGATAGATGCTATCAGTTTGGATGACTTGACATGTGTAATTAAAGATTTACCAGATGATAAAGCTGCTGGCTTGTCTGGTATTTTAAATAAACTTCGGAAACATTGTGATGATTCTGTGCTAGGCTTGCTTCTAAATTTTCTGAACATTTGTTTGGTGTGTGAGTCAGTTTCCTACTGTTAAAAAGAAGCTTGAGTGTCAATAATTCCCAAGCCTTATAAGTGGAAGGATATCTTAACAAATACTAGACCAATTGCTTTAATTAAGACTGCTTGTAAGATTCTTTCTAAGTTGCTGTCTGACAGGATTTTGTCAGTATGTGATCTATTCAATGTACTTTGTAAGAACAATTTTCTGTGCTTAAGAGCACTACTACTCAGTCTCCTATTTTTGCCATTGGTTCAGTTGTAAAAGATGCTTTAAAGAAGGATTGTGAACTTTGGCTTGTGCTGCAAGATATGTGTAAAGTCTATAACTCTATGAGTCAGTATTACTTGTATAATAGTTTGGTTTGAATCAAAATATGTGAGCATTTTATTAGGTTTTTTGACTCTGTTCACAATGACTGTGTTAATTGGGTTATAACTGATTTCAGTCTTACTAATGAGTATTGGGTACATGATGGTTTTGATTAGGGTAAGGTCTTCTCTTCTTTGCTGTGGAAGATCTTTTATGATCCCCTTCTGTGTGAGGTCAAGAGACAAGAAAATTTGTGTAAATACAGTATTGATACTAAGTTTGTAGTTAGGACAGGTAGGATAAAACACCAAAGCAGTTTGACTTTGTTTCTGGCTGTTGGTGCATTTGTAAATGATAATATTTGAGTGAGTAGCAATTAGGTTGCCACTCAGTATATCTTGGATACAGCAAGTGAATTTTTCAGAGTGAACAATATTTCTATCAATAACAAAAAAACTGTAGCCATTCTAATCAATTAGAGGGTTAGTAATATATTATTGTTAATTAATGGTCTGCCAATTTCAATTGCTTGCAAAAAGAAGTCTCATCAGTATCTTGGCATTTATTTGTTATCTGAGGGTTTGTCCAAACCCAGTTTGGCTAAGATACATCCAAACATCAAGTTTTTTGTCAATTTGGTTCTTAAAAAACCTATTTTAGACAAACAGTTTCTTTATCTAGTGTCAGCTGTATTACAATCCATTGTTAGTTATAGGACTCAGTTCAGCTTCATTTCTAGGAATGTGTGTATGAAGTGAGATATGTTGATTAGAAAAGGGTTGAAACTTAAGGCTGGTCTTCTAAGAGACTTTTCCAATAAGACTCTTCATTATTCTTCTTTGTATGACTTGAAATCTTTTAAGCAGTTACAGACTGAATGCAAAGTGGCTTTTGTGTTGTGTTTCTTAAATGCTAGTGGTGTTCTTAGTCATTTGTTCAATCATAGGTCTCTGGATCTTCAGATTCTGGATTGGTCACCTATTCACCCTCTATGTTGTCTGATTAGATTGCATATCAGTCTGGTCAATAATTTTTTGGCAGGTGTTATTAGAATTTTTTTGAATTATGATATGTTTCTTGACAATCTCTCTGTTTCTGCATTCTGCTTTCTTGGTAGGACACTAATATCTACTTTTATAATGTTTCTTCTTCTCTCAAAAAGTTTGGGGTTGCTTTTGTCAAGCAGTTATATACCAAAAAAGATTTGATTTTCAATTGGAAAACCTTCTATTATTGGAAGAAACTTGATCTAAGAGGTCCTGTCTCTTGTTAGTTCATTTTGGTTTGTGACTTTTTGGTTTGATCTTCTTTTTCTGATGATTTGCGTGTTGAAGGTTTGTGGGCTATAAATGTTTGCAGCTTGGGTGCAGTTTCCAGATTGGGCCAGTATTTCTCTTTTGCAAATATGAGAATTGTTAGTGTTTATACTGATGGATTGTTAAAGGATTTGGGTTCATGTTAAATGAAGTGTGGTGCTGCTACTTATTTCTTAGATTTGGATTTGGGTATTGGTGCTAAGGTTGGTGGATTGGTGTTTTTGACTATAGTGAAACTGCAGGCAATTGTTTTGGCTTTGGAGTGTATTCTCTTTAACAGTTCAATAGTGGTTTATTCAGACAGTCAGGCTGCCTTGGATGCGTGTGTGACTGAATCTGCTCTGGTGTTTTTGGATTTCTGTAACCACTGCTGGATGGAGTAACATAGCATTGTCAATTTAATTAGAAGAAAGTGGCTTGATGTTTCTTGACATAAAATAAAAAGACATTTGAGTGTTATAGGTAATGAGCATGCTAATGAGTTAGCTGGTCTGGCAAAAAACTCTTTTTTGGTACTTCCTGTTTTGGTTAAGGAGAAATTTATCAAGGCTGGCAGAGTGGCAGTATCTGAGAATATTCATCATTTTACCCATAAGATTTTCAGGTCTATTAATTGTGCTTGTTGGGAGGTTGGTCCTGGTTTCAATATTATTGATAATAGTTTATGTGGTAATGTGAACTGGTTTCATACTGCTTCAGTATAACACTCTGACTCCCATATGGCAACTGGCTTTACTAGTAAATCTATGGCTGGTTTGTGCTCTTATTTTTTAAAGGCCTTTCACTGCCATCTCCTGGTTGTTGTATGGAAGCGTTTGTATAGTAAGATCTACCTGAGTGTTTCGTGTTTACACTGTGGTGAAGTAGAAAGTTTTAACCACTTTTTTGTTTGTACATTTGACTCTAATGCTCGTAAAAGCATTTTCAAGTCTCATCTGGCCAAGTGGCATTGTGTTTCTGAACTGGGTTTACAATTATCTCATGTCTTACAAATGCTCTCTCTGTATACAATTGATGATATGTTGTATACTACTGTGGACAAAGGCTTTGTGTTCAGAAATTGGGTTCAAGAAGCTTTGTCTATTCTGGGTGATGTTAAGGTTGTGGGAAAATTTATTGTTAATTTTGTTCGAGAATTGAGTACTGCTTACTATATGGATATTTGGTTGATTAGGACTTTGATGGAAAAAGGCAGTTTGATTCTACTTGATGATTTTGTGTATTCTGTGTTTCATGATTTGTCATGTATGTTTTCTGCTGGAATAATTAGATTGCTTGGGATTGCTAAGGCAGTTGGTATTTGCTTTGGTTTTCATAAACATTGCTGTTTTTTTTCTGGTATAGATGATATGGTTTTTGTTCTGATAGATTCATAGTGTTGCTTTGATTGGTTTGAGTAGCTAGTCACATGTAGAAAGTACATGATTAGCACCTAGTTTAGATCACTTAGTTTAATGTATTGCATTAAATGACTTTTGGACTTTACTTGTTAAAAGTTAATAAAAAAAAAAAATTTGTTACTTTATAATTTTAAATTTTTCAACCAAATTTAAGCAAAAAAAAGTAATATTAATAATAATTTTTAGCAAATTATTCAAGTATTGTTTCTTAAATTTGCAAATTTTGGCTTAAATATTCAAAAATCTGTTTAGTTTTTTATAAAACTACATATTAATTTTGTGAATAATTTTCTAATTAATATGATAGAAATTTTTTTAAAATGTAATATGTCTTTTAAAAACAGTTTATATAATATATATTTAGTTTATTAATAACATTTTTATAAGATGTGTATAAGAGACAGGATAAGACCTAAGAATACTATTATGAGCATTAGAATCAAACGTACAAACAAAGAAGTGGTTGGAACTTTTCACTTCATCACAGTACAAACATGAAACACTTGAGTAGACTTTACTATACAAACGCTTTTGTATAATAACTAGGAGACGATGGTGAAGAGCCTTAAAAAATTTTGGTTTTAGAATGTATTTTATTGTTTAATAAAATAATTATGTATTTATTAATATTTTTTGATTTTTAATATTAGTATTGACTTAAAAAATAATATATATTAAATATAATATTAAAAAATAATTATTTAATTATTTAATCAAAAATTAAGAGCTATTTTAGTGTTTTTATTAATATATATTTTAACAAATTTACTAGTATAATTATGTTTTTTAGTTTTTGTTTTAGTTTTAAAATAATATATTAAGATTAATTCTTTCTTTCTTACCTCCAAAAATCTTCAATAAGTCACATTTCTAAAGAAGAAGTTTTTTGGTTTTTTTTCTTGCCAAATCTTTCAATATTTTTTTAAATAATCCTTTTGTCATGGATTTGAAGACTGCTTCAAGCAGTGATATGTCTAAAAAGAAGACACTCAAAGGTGCTTTTTATGGTCCTGCTAGTAGTTCTTTTGTTTAGAAGAAAAAAGTGGTTCTTGGGAATGTTAAACACTCTGGTAATGAGAAGGATATCTCTTTGAGTAAATTTGGGCCTGGTGATAGTATGTATTCTGATGTAGATAGTATGTCTGGTAATGATAAGGATGTTGGCATGACTGGTGTATATGAAAGGTCTTTGCTGGGCTCAGCTGCCACTATTTCCAAGGCGAAACATGTTGATACTGGTACAATTTTTGGCTTTCCACTTAGCTCTCCTAACTTCACTATGGATGATAATGAAATTGTGCTTCCTCCTTGCTTGCCTATTTCTCTGGAAAAAAAGTGAATAGATCTAAAAATTATTAAGACTTCTGTGGAAGTATTGGTCAAGAAATCATTTGCATTAGATATTGATCTTTCAGCTGTGGAAAGTAATTCAGCAATGGCAAAAACCTGGCTAGTTAAGAAAATTTTTTCTTCAGTCAATAATTTTGGAAGGGCCACTACCCTCTCAAAATTTGAAGAGATCATCTGATCTACTTTCACTTCTGAAGAGAGCATAGAAAAAGCCACATCATTGGCTGGGGAAAATGGGATTATTGTGAACACTGATCTCAAAAAACAAGGAGTGCACTCAGATTAGGCCGTAGTCATCAAAAAAATTCCCATGAATACACCAAAGGAGATAATTATTACTGCAGTATCCACATTTGGGGAAATTAAATCTATCAGGATTCAGTTGATTAGCATGTAGCAAAAGGCTGTGGTGGAGTTCACCAAATCGAGTCAAGTTAATCTGTTGGTCTCAAAGTAGTCATTCTTAATCGGGAAAGATTTAGTGCATGTGGCCAAAGCCATGGGAAATCGGAATATTTGGGCATTTAGAGATTGTTTCAGAGTGCTGTTGTTTATTTTGCTGGTGAGAACGACTACACACAATCTTGGTACTCTTTTAGATGGGGCTGGAGGAAAAACTTGTATTATCAATTGTTCTTTAGAGGCTGGCAATAGGTTTCATTGTGCTGTGGTTGGCTTTGAATCTGAGGGAGATTTGAATTCTGATTTTTGTACTGAGCTTATTTTCAGTGGGGTGCAACTCTCATGGGCTAGGTTGGATTTGGTTAGATGTGAAAAGTGTGGACATTGTAGTCATTCGACTCTTGAATGCAATGCCCCAGATGCATTTACTCTTAAGCCTTCTGTTTCTCTTAAAAGGCCTGTCTCTGATGCAAATTGCCTTCAACTGGCTAAGTTGTATGCTAAAAAAATGTTCCTATCTCTCGTCCAGCTGTCTTTGGTGGCAAGTCTTGGGCTTAAGTTGTCTCTGATGTGTTATCCTCCAGCCCCCACTTTTTGACTCTGGTTTTGGCTCTGGTTCTTTTTCTTCTGGTGCCTTTAGTTTGGGTGGTGCTGCTCTTCTCTCGTCCGTTGACATTGCTTCTTTGGGAGGACGTTTGGCATCTTTAGAACACTCTCTTGAGCTGTTGGCTGACTGAGTTTCTGGTATAGTGAAGAGGTTGAGCTTTGTTGAACTGGGGCCTTTGGTGCCATCCTCTCTTGGTTTCCCTATTGCTGCTGCTGCATTTAAGGATTTGATGCTAGATTCAGATATAGTCTCAAATGGCACTTCAGTACTAGGTGCTTTTTGTTTTTCTCCTGTGGTTGATGATGTACATAATCTTAGTCTAAGCAGCTCCAAAGTTCTCACCAGCAAAGTTGGTGGTCTAGAGACTAAGTTGGCTTTATTGGAAGCTTCTATTGGTTCAGTGCTGGCTAGGTTAGATTTTTTATGTTCTAGTTCGGGTTCTCTGTCATCTTCTGTGCCCCAATGAGTGATCTGATCTGGAAGTTTGCTATGTGCAATGTTTGTGGGATCAATATTCTTGCTAAACAGGAAGATGTAGTATGCTGGCATAGGTGGTCAGGAAATATGATGTCTTTTATTACAGAAACCAAGCTACATTCTAGTATTGGGTTTTAGATTGCCAATAAATTTGAGGGGATTCGAGTCTTTGCTTCTGGTGTGGAAAAGGGTTTTTTAGGTGCTGGCATGGCTGTCATTGTGAACAATTTTTTGGCTCATCATGTGTTCAAAGTGGAGGAGGTTCCTGGTCAATTGATTTTAGTATGGCTCTTATTTAAGAGCAAATTGTCAGTTACTTTGTTGGGATTATATGCTGGTGCTTCAGCTGAGACTTGTTTTTGTCAGGCTGAGGAAATGAACTCTCTCATAGTTAAGGCTGTTAACTCCAACATCTTTGTGATTCTGGGTGGGGACTTTAATAAGAATGGTTTAGGTAGAAGTGTGAGTTTCAAATTCTGTCAGAAAATGGGATTGGTCAATGCGTTTACCAACCATCAACTAGTGGGGGCTTCCACTTGGAGCAATTCCAAAAAGGCTAAAAAGACAATTGATTACGTTTTTGTCAGTGGAACTTTGGCATCTGCTCTTGCTGGTCATTAGATCAAGTCTGTTTTTGAGTTCTTTGACATTGATCACAATGCTGTTTTGGTCTCAATTGGCTTGGATAAACTTTTGGACATTCAGTTGAATAGTTTGTGCAAACAGGCTAATAAGGATCGATGAAAGTTTAAGTTCAAGAATGCAGATGGCCTCAGATGGGCTAGATTCAAAGATCATTTATCTGCCATGCTTTTGGTGGTAATGGGTGAGTTTTCCAGTGCTTTGGCTCTTGGAAATGAAGATGCTGCGTGGTCAATCCTGGAGGAGGTGATGATTGCTTCAGCTGATGAAATATTTTCAAAATGTTGGTTTAATAAGTTTCAGTGCTCTAGGAATAAGCATTCCTCTAAGTTTTTTGGGTTGAAGCTTTTGGTTGCCAAAATTGTTAAGTGCTTCCACTCTGGGGATATGCCTGGGGTCAAGTGCTTTGTGGAGAAATGGTCAACTCTTGATAATACCAGAGCTTGTGTTTTTGCTGACTTGTGTGGATCTGGTGTGAAATCTGAGATAATTTTTAAACATTTATCATTGGTGCATAAAGATTACAGAAAATTGAAGCTGTTTGAGTCAAGGTTGGCCGAGGAAGCTTCCATCAGGAAGGCAATAAAGTGATGCATAGAAAAATTTTGTTCAGATAAGGGTGGCATAATTAGGAGTGTCTTGGATCGGCCTTTCCGCAAAGTGGTTTTGGATCATTTGGTGGTGGATGAAGAGCTGGTGTTGGAGCCAGATGATGTGAAGCTTAAAATTGATGAAATCATGGAGGGGTGGACAAGGAAGAAGTATGTGTTGCCAGTTTTGTCTGATCTCTGGACATGCCAATATGCTCCCTTGGATTATGTGAAGGATAATGCCTTTTCAGACGTGATGAATGTAATTAACAAGGGTAAACTACTTTCAGTTGTCATGGGCCTGCCGGATGGCAAGGCTGCTGGCTTGTCTGGCATTCCTAATGAGTTTTGGAAACATGGTGGGGAAGTGGTGTTGGGATGTCTTTTAAATATTTTGAATGCATGTCTGATGTCAGGGTGTGTTTCCGTTCTGTGGAGAAGGGCTTGGGTTTCTATGATTTCTAAACCTTATGACTGGGATGGGGTTCTAATGAACACTCGGCCGATTGCATTTATCGAAACTGCCAGGAAAATCTTGTCCAAGATTCTTTCAGACCGAATCTCAGCCGCTTGCAGCAAGTTTGGCATTCTTCATGGAGACAATTTTTCTGTTTTAAAGGATATGTCTATACAGTCTCTTGTGTTTGCAATAGGATCAGTGGTTGAGGATGCATTGGAAAAAAATCAGAAACTCTGGCTGGTTCTGCAGGATATGCACAAGGCAAATGACTCAGTTGGTTGGCACCACTTGGAAGCTAGCTTGAGGCATATTAAAATGTGTGATAAGTTTATCAAGTTCTTTGACAGCATTCATATGGATAGAGTCAATAGGGTTATGACAGATTTCAGTCTCTTGGATGGCTATATAGTACACGATAGCTTGGATCAGGGTGAGGTTTTTTCTCCCCTTCTCTGGAGAATCTTCTATGATCCACTCTTGTGTGAAGTTAAACAACATGAACATTTGTGTGGATACTGGATTGATACTAAGTTTGTGGTGAAGACTGGCAGAATTGAGAATGTTGATAGATTAACTTTGTTCTTTGTGACTGGTGCTTTTGTAGATGATACAATATGGGTTGGGGATTGCCAGGCATCCACACAATATGCTCTGAATATTGCTAGTGAGTTTTTTTTGATCAATGACATTTCTATTAATAATGAGAAGACAGTGGTCATTCCAATTAACCAGGGTGTACAAGTGGCTTCTTTAAGTATTAGCGGTCAGCCTGTCTCTGTTGTCAAAAAGGGTGAGGCTCATTATTATTTGGGGATTTTCTTGTCTACTGATTGACTATCCAAGCCCAGTATTGCTAAGGCCCATTCTGACATTCAATTTTTTATTAATGTGGTGCTCAGAAAAACAGTTACAGATAAACAGTTCTCTTATTTGGTGTCAACCATTTTGCAGCCTATTATTAGTTACCATACCCAGTTTAGCTTTGTGTCTTTGAATATATGTCACAAGTGAGATGTCATAGTCAGAAAGGGTCTCAAGATAAAAGCCTGCCTCCCCCACGACTTTCTTAATGCAGCTTTACATCACCCTTTATTGTATGGCTTGAAATTTTTTGAGCAATTGCAGTCTGAGAGCAAGTTGACTGCTGTGGTCTCCTTTTCTAATACCTCTGGCATCCTGGGACGCTTGTTTGACCACAGATTTTTGGATTTGCAGGTTTTGGATTGGGCTCCCTTAGATTCTTTGCAGTTTCCTGTTAAGTTGTGTGTTAGTCCTGTGAACAATTTTCTGGCTGGTATGGTTAGGATCTTTTTATGTAATAGATTCTTTTTGGTGAACTATCTGCCTAGTGCTTTCTATAGCTCTGGTGTTTTTCTTATGTCTTCTGTTCTGGATGGTTCTCTTTATTATGATTTTGTTTATTTTTTGAGATGTTTTGATGTTGCTTTTGCAAATAGGTTGCTTGATAAAAAAGATTGTGTGATGGATTGAAAAACTTTCCATTAATGAAAAAGGCTTGATCCAAGGGGGCCTGTCCCCTTTTGGTTTAGTCTGACCAGTAAGTTTTTGGTTGGTGGTGGTGTTCTACTGTCTGGTTCTTCTCGGTTTGTAAGGTGTTCTGGTTTGGACATTTTTGACTCTGAAAATTTTTCTAAAGTGCAAAGTTGCCTGCATGAGTTGTGGTCTAGTTCCTTTGAAGTCTTTACGAATGGTTCGCTGGTAAATACTGGGTCTGGTGATGTGGCTGGTAGTATGGTTTACTTTTTTTCTGTGAATCTTAGTATTAGTGTGGGTGTTTCTGGGCTGTTGTCATCTACTTTAATTGAGTTGCAGGCTGTTGCCAAGCTGCCATCGATGCTTGTGTGTCTGAGATGTCTTTTGCTGTACCTGATTTTTGTGTTCCATGTTGGGTGGAAAGATGTCATATTTTCAATCTTATAAAGCAAAAGAATCTTAGTGTGAATTGGGTTAAGGTTAAGGGACATTTTGGAGTTTATGGTAATATTAGAGCTGATTCTGCTACTGGTGCAGCTACTCGTTCTCAGTTTTTTATGCCTGTGGGAGTTCAGGAATGGTTTTTGAAGACTGATGGCATGGTTTTGTCTGGCAATGCCTGTTATTTTGCTAGGGACTTACATAAGTCTATCTGTCGTGCTCTCTGAGAAGCTGATCCTGGCTGTGATGTGATTCCAGGTGAGCTGGTGAGATGTGTGAACTGGGCAGCTATCTCGAGAGTATGGCATTCTGATTTGCATATGCTTGCTGGTTTTACTAGTCGAAAGTCTTTTGGTCTGAGGTCATATCTGATGAAAGCTGTTTATCACCACTTACCAGTGGCAGTTTGAAAGAGATTATATGACAAAGAGTATCCTGGTGTGCTTTGCTTGCTGTGCAGTGAAGTGAAGTTGCCTGATCATGTCTTTTCATGCATTTCAGATGCCAGCATTTGGGAGGAGATTTTGGCTAAGGCTTCTGCTTTGTGGGTCTCCCTGTTGAGTTCTTGTTTTTTGACATTTTCTGTCACTTTAATGTTTCTTAACAGTTGTTTTTCGGATGTTGGTCTTTATTTGGTTTTGTACAAGAGTTTTGTAATGTCAGACTGGTGCCTCAAAGCCATTGATGCTTTCAAGGATAAAGAGAAAACTGCTGGTGTTGTCATTGATTTTGTTAGGGGTGTAGTGGAACAGCATTGTATTAAGATCTGGTTGATTAGGGCTAAGCATAGGGTGGATATAGAGAGAGCTGGTTTGGTCAGGGATGGTGAGTTGGTTTCTGGTCTGCCTTGTTATATAGTTTCTGTTTTGTTAGATGGTGTGGTTAGACTACTTGGCATTTTGGAGTCTTTTACTGTTAGTTTTGGCCATCGTCAAGCTAGTTTGTTTTTTTCTGGTTTGAATTTTAACCCACAGGTTATTATAGGTGTGTAGTATTGCCTTGTTTAGCCTGAATGACTAGCCACATGTAGAAAGTGCATGAATCACATTTAGTTTGGGTCTCTTAGTTTGGTTTTATGTACTAAATAGTGATTAGACTTCATTTGTTAAAACACTTAATAAAAAAAAAAGATTAATAATATGGCTGTTTTTAAAAATACTAAGTATTTTGTTTGTAATACTTATAATTTTATTTGTTATATTTGATAAAAAATTAAATTTAAAACTATTATTATCAATAATATTATATTAAAAAAAATTAATTAATTACAAATTTCAATAATATGATATTTTAATTTGTATATAATAATAATTTTATAAATAAATATATATTTAAATTATATATATATATAATAAAAACAATTTATAAAAAAAATTATACAATAAATTTTAAAAAATTGCTAAATTAACATTTTTTTTTTTTATTAAAGTTTTAATGAATATGACCCAACCATTAATTAAAAATTAAGACCAAACTAAATGATCCAGAACTAAATATAGTTCACATGCTTTCTATATATAATCAACTACTTGAACCAGTTTAGACTATACTATATTTGATATATCAAAAGAAAACTTACTTAAAAATGACATCCTTTGAACAATCTTAAACAATAAAGCACTATTAAGAATCAAACCTACCAACCAATTAGCTGTCTTAAAAACATCTGATTTAACATCAGCTGATTCATGCTCTTAAAGTAATATTAAGTTAAAAAACATGTTATCATCAAAATTAAACAGATTCACATAAGAACCAGTCATATTAACATTATTAAAATCACACTTATCTTTTAGAGCAATTATATTTTGCTTTAACTTATCTACAATCTTGCTAAAAGTACCTATATGTACCAAAATCTCTTTAAACTTAAGGCCAATATTCCTACTTAAAGCCAAATCTTTATTAATAAACTGTTTAAATACTTTAATCATAGAACCAATTGGTTTAACAATAGAATTAACCAAAGTAGTACGTTTGACCAAATCAAATTCCAATAATATTAACTGAAAAGAGACCATAAAATTGTTAGATGTAATTTTAGTAGAAACAGTTAAATCATTTAAAGTACTAGAAACTGAAGAAAACATAGAAGCAGCAGCTTTAGCATAAAACTTGTTATTAATACCATAAGAGATAAATATCTTGGAAGCCTTAAAAAAAAGAAATAAAGACATCTTATAATCCAAAGCCAGATAATCTGAACCTTGGAATCAAAAACAGTGCCAATTACTAAGAGTTTCTTACCAAATATAATACTTTTTTAGCATATTAGTCTTTAGTACTACAGTATCCAAATCAACCAGAGAACCAAATATAATCAGAGCAAACCAGAAACAATGACCAGACTCAAAAAAATGGAGAATAAAACATGTCTGACTACCAACTTGAGAAATTATATCACTAATTTCAAAAGCTATACAGCCAAAAAAAAGATTAATTAACTTAGCCTTAAACCTATTATAAAACAGAATAGTTTCATTCTAATTTACCAAGAAGAGGATCTTAATACTATCTTTGTCCACCAAAATTGATCAATAATTTAAAGCAAATACAGCAGAGTTCAACTTTTTAAAATAAATAACCACATATTGCCAAATACTAACAGGCTTCAATACAACATAAGTAATACTACCAAACACACAAAAAGCTGTCTTAATGTTAGCAACAGATACACCCAAAAGCATATCATGTAGCATAACAGCAACAGAAGGGGAACCAAACTCAGAAACTACCAAAGACTTAGCAATTTTGAAAGTGGCAAGATAAACAGAGCTTGTAAGCTCAACTAAAAATACAGCATCTAAAAAACTTTAAGAAACAAACTTCATACAAAAGAGCTTTATATTATTCTTAGTAACAGATTTTGCACCCAAAAAACCATATACAGACTGAAAAACAGTCTTAACATAAGCCAATTTTATATTAAAAATAGCACCAAGCACCAAAAAAAAAGCCATCCATCCAACAAATCTTTAATAATTAGCAATAATTTCCTAAGCACTATTAGTGGCAGCATCAGAAACCAGAAGAAAAGATAATTTAATATCTATTTAATCAGTTCAGTTTTTAAGAACAAATAACACTATAGAAGTTAATTGTTTTGCTTCTAAAACTGGCAATAATCTGTCAAAAGACATCACATTTAGCAACATAGCCAATAGTTAATTTTGGTTTATCTTGGATAATATGCCAAATGATACTATAAAAATCTCACCTAAAATTTTATTGGAAACCACAAAGAAATTCGGTGTAACAATAACAGAGACAAGTAACTGCTCCCACTTTTCTGAATTTTTGGTGTTTTTGACCATTTTTTTGAAAAAGTGATGCTAGCAGCACCAAGTGTTAAAGCTATGAAAAAAAAGACCAATTTGTTGACTGGTCTGTTATTAAAAATTTTTGGGCTTTTTGAAAAAGTAAAAACAACACTAGAATTAGCCCAAGTGTGTTTCTTTGAAAAAATTTTAACTGGAAAAAAACCAGCCAAAGATAAAAAAAGTGTTTTAGTAGTTATTAAAGGCAGCTTTTTACAGTTACTGAGCAAAAAAAAGGCTTTTAAAATGGTTTGCCTAGTTGCTTCTATAATAAAGAAAGCTTTTCTGGTTAAAATTTTATTAAGTATCTTAGAAAAGATAACAAATATAGTTTTTTTACTCTTTGTTTTAGTCATAATCATAAAACTAAGGAGACAAAGAGTTTAATTGATGTATTTATAATATATAATATTAATATATATAGAATTTTAATAAATATTAGTTTAATTAAAATAAAAAATAACTTTTTTTTATTATGTTTTAAGTAATTTATAGTGTTTTATATTAAAAAATACTTCATTATAAACAATTATAATATTTATTAATATGTTTTTATATATAATTAAATATAAAATTATAATATAAAATAATATTATATATTATAAAATCAATTTAGCAATTTTTAAATTTTATTTTAATGTTGTATATTTACTATAATAAAATTAAATTTTCAGATTATGTGTTTATGTATATTAATAATACAAATATTTAATTAAAATTGTTTGATATTTAAATAAATATATGAATTTTTTTAATTAGTTATCATATTATATTTTTTAAATTTTTTAAATATTATTATTTAAAGTTTTTAATAATAGTTTATATATAATATTAAGCAAAAAATTTGTTTTAAAAATTAATATAAAAAAACATACATTGTTTTTAATAATTC
>JAAOMT010000612.1:4464-37386 GCA_016748015.1 Geosiphon pyriformis | reverse complement strand
AATAAATACATTTTCACACCAATTTTGGCATCTGCAATTAAAAAAGAGCTCTATACTAGCAATCATATTCATTATTTGACCAATATTTAGTATTAGCAAGCAAAAGTTTAATTAATAGTTTTAAAAATATATTAAAAATCAACTTTTTTGGGACAAATAAATCCATATTGAATGCTTTTCATAATTCAAATATAATCATACAAAATGGAAATTTGGATCTAGACTCAACATATTATGTTTTAAAAATAAATATATATAATACAATAGTAACATTAACACTAAGTTCAATTTTAATAGTCAATAAAATTTTTGTATATAATCCAAATTCTTTAGCTTGTGGAAAATGTTGCAAATAAAATTCAATAGAAAAGAGTAACAAAAAGCCATTGTTATTCATAGAATATAAGAAGTAAATTATTATTAGCAAGTAGATATTAGCCAATCAGAAGTAGATGTAGTAAATGTGAAATTCTAGGATTCCTCTCAGAAAAATTGCAGAATTCCAGGAATTTCAGGATTCTCTGGTGAGAAATTGCAGGATTCCAGAATTCCAGGATTCCTCTCATCAGAAATTGCAGGATTCCAGGAATTTCAGGATTCCTGTTGTAAGGAATTGAAGAATTGAAGAATCTCAAATATGTATATATAGCAGTAGTGTTAGGAGCAGAAAAAAAAAAGAGACACCAAAAATCCTTAGCTTAGTTACCACAATTCTTAAATAAATAATTATTTATTATATCAAATTCATTCTTTACTATCAACATGAAGTGTTAATAGTAACTGATACTTAACCATACTGGAACAATAGCTCTTGATCACAGCTATTGATGGGATATTAACTTGCAAATCGTCTTGGCTTATTTCTTATTTTCTCTTTTATCTTTTCTTTATTTTTTTTGTTGTCTATTAACTTGATTAAAGGATTTATTTTTGGAGGACTTACAAAAGAATAAAACTTACTTAAACAATACTTACTCTTGGAGAAATTATGGAGGAATAAACTTGCTTAAACAATACTTATTCTTGAAAGACTTATGGAGGAACTAACATCAGGAAACAGCACTAATATACACTTATGAAGGATATTGTACCAGGAGAATCATCAACTATCAAGCTGAGCAAGCAATTGACAAAACTACGGTTTCAGGAAACTACTAATAAACTGTTATCATTGAATCTCTGTTCATTATACAAAGAACTCAATTGGAAAATTTTCAGATAAAATACCTTCAGATTATCATCGTCACCTATCACTTTGAGCACCAAGTTACAGGTTTGTTATTCACTCGACATCCAAAGAATCACCTGTAACATTTGGTACTCTCTGTGAAGTATAATTTTACAGAGAACCAGCACCAACAACATTATTCAAACGTGGCAGAATCAGAAATTATAGAAGCCAACCACTTAGGATTTGCAAAATCCTTGTTTCAACAATACAGCCAACAATTAGAATTAAACAGTAATCACTACCCAGCCAAATCAGCCTTTAACTATTATGTCAACAATAAAATCACAGACTGTTTAGAAAGAACCGTTAATATCGAGTCAGCAAGAGAAAATTTCTATACAGAATTATTTCAACACACCAGCTTACCAAGAAATCACAGTTTCGCCCCAATCATCAGAAAAATTAATCAAACCATTAAAAAATACACGCAACAACAATTTCCCATTACCTATGCAGACAAAGGTAAAGGAAAAATACAAACACCAGCAGCAACACCAAAAAGAATACAGTTACCTAGTTAGAAGAAACACAGAGTAGAATCACCAACCATTCCATCATATTACTACACACCTGAAAGTGCCATTAACATTTCATCAGCAGACGTGTCCACATCAAACGCAACATTAACATTTGGAAGATTTCAGTTCCAAAGCAAATAACAGAAAGAAGACTTACTAGGACCATATGGCACATATTTTGAAGGATTTAAATCACAATCCCCAACACCATCAGGAATTTGATCACCAATATCCCAACCAGATTTTGGAACTGCTACTCTACAGAAATTATCAGAAGAAGAAGAAAAAAGAAGTGAAGATTAAGGATTTACTTACCAAAATCTGATCTCAGAAAACTCGGAATTCAGAACTCTGAATGTTCAAACTCCGTGAAATCCAAACATAGAAAATCCAGAAATTGAAACTCCGAATATTAAAACTTAGCAAAATCAAAACAATCAGAACCCCGATTTAATTAATCCACCAAACGTACCTCCAAATATTGTTATCAATCACTCACCAATTGATCTGATAGTCAAACCCATTCAGCAGCCACTTCAACAACCAAATCCACAAATCCAACAGCCACAAAGACCACCTCAGCAACAACCACTGCAACAACAACCACTACAGCAGCCACAATAACAACTAAACATAAACCAAATGGTCTATACATCTATTGCCAAGTTAGAAAACTTTACCAGCAAAGAAGACAACACTCAAGCATGGATTAATGACATCTCCAAGACCATCATAGCAAACAATTGGAATGATGCCAGAGCCTTACAGATAATCCTATACTTTCTCAAAAAAACTACTAATTCTTGGTACCAGAGTTTAGCCACCAGACTACAAACATTTCAACAATTCAAAACTGCCTTTCTGGGATATTTTAGCAACAATAACAGTATTAATCATCTAGCCAATACTTTCACCACAATCAAACAGAATAATACTAAAGCAGTCACAACATACTTAGAATGCTTTTATAGAGTCTTATGCCAAATTCAAGCCATTGATGCCGTGTATTTCACAGAACTCCAGATACTCAACCATTTTATTTGTGGTCTGCACAGTAGCATTTTGCAACACATATACTCATTACACCCTGCCAACCTTTAAGCTGCAGTTACACATGCCAAAAATTTCGAATCAGCTAAGCTAGAAGCCAACTATGTTCAAGCTGTAAATTTAGTAATGAATGGATTATCTGATTTGGATTCCAAATTGAAGCAAATCAGTGATACCATCAATCAGAAAATTGAGGAATACTTAGCTAACAACCATCAGTCCATTTATCAACCTCTCTAAAGACACAGTAATCAGAGAAACTACAATTATTCCCAAAATTAAGTGCATTCCTCAACATCAGGCAATCAGCAGTGGCAGCCAGAGACACATGTCTACCACAACTGTGGTAAACAAGGCCAAATAAGAGCCAACTGCAACACTTATAACTGACGATCGGAAAATCAACATCGAAATCCCAATCACTGATTCCAAATTCCAAATCAATATCAAAATCAAGAGCAAAATCAAAACACTTACTTGCCAATGATGCAGCAGCCAATTTATTAAGCACCAGTATATCAGACTCCAGTTTATCAACCACAGCCACCAGCAATATATCAACTGCAGCCATCTATAATATATCAATCGCAGCCACAAGTAATCTATCAATCTCAAACCATTCAAACACTGCCCCAAAACTTACCTCAACACAGAACCCAAAGACCGAGAATGACACAACAAAACTGGAGATCAGCAATGGTTGTCCACCAACCAATCCCCAGTTCCTCCAACTTATCACCAGGATTGCATTCTTGGAATTCAGGTACTGGTGCCACCCAAAACCCAAATTCCCAGAACTATTTAAGTCTCCTGGTTACCCCAAAAGGTGCCAAACCCAGCAACCTAGAAACCAACCCAATTCAAAAACTTACCAGCAACATATCACCAGAAATGGTCACTGAAAATAAAACATTAGCAGCCATCTTTCCATTTGAGTTTGAGGAAACCACTCCAGTCCCATTATTCAGTGAAGCCGCCCTTGAAGAGAAACCCATTACAGCAATGTATACTGATGCCAAAGTAGATGGCCATTCCATCAAATTGATTCTAAACAGCAGTTCAGCAGGCAGCATTATCACACAACAACTCATGGACCAATTAAGTCACTGAGTTGATCATGCTGCTAGTGCTTGTATAATCACTGCTGATGGAGCAACCAAAACTCTAATCAGCAAAATCGATGATTTCCCATTTGAAATCAATGATATTATAATACCCATTAAAGTCTTGGCAATAGAAGCCACATAATATTAAGCTCTCATGGACAATGATTGGTTGTTGAAAACCCACACTACCCTCAATTGGACCACCCAAGAACTACAATTAACCTTTAGTGGTCAGCATACTCAAACACCAGCCACTTGTGGTCACTTTAAGCTAAGTAACGCCCAACCACTCATCGAATTTAAGAAAGAAATAAGGAAACCTACCTGGGAAGCCTACCAAGTCTCGTGGGCCAACCAAGACCATAATGAGTTGCCACCAGTACCTTCTTGGAATGGCAATGTCAAAGGAAAACAAAAAAAAACAAAACTTACCTGGACCTCTGACCAAACTTGGGAAACAAAAAACGACTACAATGAACTGGCCGATTAGGAATAGGAAAAAAGAAAAAAACCACACTGGAAGAGACTACCAGCACCAGCAAAATAACCAGTGGCTGGACCAGTTCATACTTAGTCCATGAGCCACTACCACAACCACCATATATTCCACTCAAATGCAAAGACTGTGGAAAGAAACTTTCTTTCATGAGAGCATGGATCACGCCAGACAAAGACCACTGGATGCGAACTCATTACTATTGTAAGCCATACCATAAAGAATGCTATGGCTATCCAAAGAAACAGGGCAAGTGGAACAATGAACCATGTCTCACTTGTGGCAAACAACTGCTCAACAAAGGAATGTGAAATGACATTCCTGGTCAAGGAGGAATATGTAACACTTTATGCCAATACATGATTTTTATTAATAACTGGATGAGTCATAGTACCCCGATTACAGCAGCATAGCACTGAACACTCAATCATTTAGATGGTTACCCCCACAATGAAGAGAAGATTTAGCAAATGGCCAATGCCAAAGTAGAAGGTGCTACACCCAGTGAAATACTGGAAATTAAGAACAATCCCCCAGAACTGGTCGATATCATTCATATTCCTAACTCAGATGCTTTCATGGATAAAAAAACAGGTCCAGAAGATTTTCACAAATACTACCAAAATTTGGCACTTACAAGAGAAGAGTAGGAGCAGCATTTAGAACAACTAAACACCCAATTATGTGACCACTGTTTGATTCTCTATGACTTCCAATATTGTAATAAGTGTGACCTCATTTATGATCCACTATCATACATGATCTATACAATCCCAGAGGAAATCAAACCAATCAGCAGCTGCACATCTGAATTGAAATCACCATTCAATCCCAATTCAAACTCCGACAATGATGATGACAAAAACACTAGTTCTAGTTTCATTCAAATTAGTGATAATAATGACAATAATTCCAACTCAGATTCAAACTTCGACCCAAAATATGAACAATACATTGCACTGTCAGATCTTTTCAAAGAACAGGAGTTAAAATAGTATAGTGACAATAATGAAAATATTATGTCAGAACATACACATAATACTGATGCTGGGTTTGATCTAAGGTATCCAGGAAAAGATGCCATTAAATTGGAACCACATTCACACACTTGTATTAATCTGAAAGTAGCATTAGAAATCTCAGCAACAACAATGGTTCAACTAGCATTTAAGAGTAGTTTAGCGAAAAGAGGGATTAATATAAGAGGAGGAATAATTGACACAGGATATGTAGAAAATATCATTGCTATGCTACAAAACTACTCTGAAAAGACTTATATCATAGAGCCAAACAAAAAGATAGCACAGGCAATATTTTTGTCTCTGGAGAAAATAGTGCAGTTAATATCAGTGGGAAATAAGGAGGAATTAGGAATAACAGCAAAAGAAATACAGAGATTTGGATCAACAGGTAGAATAGATGTATTAATAAATATGGCAGAAGAAGAAATAGTTGACCAAGAAAAAATTATCTCAACAGGTCAAACAATTTCCATTCCATCATATGGCCAGTACATAGTAGGGATAAAGTGGGAAGTAAAAGAACAGAATCAGATTTTTGAAGCAAAACCAACCTTTTGTGAATCAGAAAAGATTAGACTCATCAATCTCCATATACCAGCCAAAAATTACAGCCACATCAAAATTCCCATCTATAATAACACAGGAAATGTCATAGTAATACCAGCCGGAACCACCATTGGATACTTAAGCACTGAAATAGAGGATCAATCACCAAGCACCATTCTGGACTTTCTACAGCTTTGTGAATATGTTAATATCACATCACAAACAATATATGGACAAAGCAAATGTTATTTGCTCCAACCAGAGCAATTAGAACAAATGAACATGGGAAATTTAGACCCACTCCAATGTATGCAGCTCAATATGTTGCTCAACAATTTCAATGACATTTTTGTCAATGAAAATGAATTTGGCCGAACTGACATCATCCAGCATCAAATCAAGACTGGAGATGCAATGCCAATTAAACAAAGAGCATACAGAGTACTACTAGCTAGCCATGAGATCATTTGTCAAGAGATAAACCGAATGCTTAACAATGGGCTAATTCAATCATCAATGAGCCCATGATCATCACTAGTGGTACTCATCCGGAAGAAGAATAGAAAAATCCAATTTTGTGTGGACTATAAGAAACTCAATAGTGTAACTCGTGGAGACAGCTATCTAACCCCAAGAATACAAGAATTGTTCGACGCTTTCAGTGGAAACAAATGGTTTTCAACATTAGACTTAAACAGTGGTTACTGGCAAGTAGCCATGGATCCAGCCAACAAGGAGAAGACGGCATTCACCACTAGAAAAGGGAATTTTGAATTTGAAGTAATGCCCTTCAGCTTAACCAATGCCCCAGCCATTTTCTAATGACTAATGGAAATTGTTTATACTGGCTTATTGTGGAAATCAGTAGTTGTATACTTGGATGACACCAATGTATTCTTAAAAACATTTGATGATCATCTTTATCATCTTCAACAAGTGTTCAAAAGACTAAGAAGAGCAGAACTAAAGTTAAATACAACAAAGTGCTTCTTTGGCAAGACAGAACTAAAATTCTTGGAATATATAGTCAGCAAAGACAGCATCAAAATAGATTCAGAAAAAATAGAGATAGTAAAGAACTTTCCAGTACCAACCAATGTGACTGAATTGAAATCATTCTTGGGATTTGCAAGCTATTATTGATGCTTTATAAAGAACTTTTCAAAGATAGCTCAACCACTCAATAATCTGCAAACCAAGAATACAAAATATGAATGAACAGAAAGTCAACAAAAAGCTTTTGATATTCTGAAAAAAGCTCATTCAAGCTCCAATACTGATCTACCCAGATCACAACAAACCATTCATTATTACCACCAATGCATTAAGCCAAGCATTGGGAGCAGTACTATCTCAGAAGGGACCAGATGGCAGAGAACATCCAGTAGCATATGTCAGCTGAGGTCTAACACCAGCTGAAAAGAACTATGGAACACCAGAACTAGAACATTTAGCAATCTATTGGGCAGTCATGAAGTGGAACAAATACTTGAGCCAAAAGTTTGATATATACACGGATCATAAAGGGTTAATATTACTTCAAAAGCAAGAATTTGATGACAGTTGCCAATCCAGATGGAAAATGGCACTCTCACAATATACTTACACTATATACTATACACTATAAGAAAGGAAAAAACAATGGAAATGCTGACAGTTTGTTACGAATAAGACAAATCTAAGAACATTTCAACCCAAAAATATAACAAAACCAGAACAATACCAATGAAAAATATAACAAAAGATAAACATACAAAAATATCAACAACTTTAACATTATATAAACACTTAACAGTTCAAGAAGAATTTATCTCAAATGGAACGAAAGAGTATCAAACAACAATCAAAATATTTTATAACTTACCAAAATATACTTTATCAGAAAAATAGAAGAGATCTAAAGCAACCAACCAGAGTAATTACAGAGCCAGAAAAAAAGACAATATTATTCAACATGCACTCAAATCTAACAGCAAGACACTTTTACAAAGAAGCAACCATGAAAAGAACCAGAAAAAGATACTATTGGCCATCAATGTATTCAAACATTATCCAATATGTTCAAAATTGTGATGCTTGTTAGTGAAGAGGAGATACAAAACCCAGTGAATCATTAGGACCAATCAAATTAGGACAATTATTCGACTGTATTGGAATTGATTTAGTCAGACCATTAACAATCACCAGCAGAGGAAACAGATACATAGCAATAGCCATAAACTATCTCACTAAATGGCCAGAGGTGAAAGCAATTCAAAGAGTGGATGCAGAATCCATTGCCAAATTTATTCATCAGAATTCGATTTGTCAACATGGATGTCCAAAAGAATTATTATCAGACCAAGGAACACATTTTGTGAACAGAACATTAACAGAATTGAGCCAAAGATTCGAAATTAAGAGACCATTATCATTACCATACCATTCACAAACCAATAGATTAGTCGAAAGATTCAACAAAACATTGTGTAAAGCAATAGCTAAGCTCAGCCAAGAAAACCAAAACGATTGGGATTTGTTGATATTATTAGTACTATTTGCTTATCGAACAATGAAGCAAGATACTATACAAGCAACATCATTTGAATTAGTATATGGTAGAACAGCAACATTACCAGTGAAAATAAAAGTCAGCAAATACCCAACCAAACCAATAACAGAAGAGAATTTCAAAAACACATTGTTGAAAAGAACATATGACTTAATAGAAACATTAAAAAACAAATAACAGAGAGCAGCTAATAACATACAAAAGTCACAAGGAAAACAAAAAGAAAGACATGATAACCAACTACCAAATAAACCAGTTGAACTCAAGATTGGAGACAAAGTACTATTACATTGTACCAAAGCAGAAAAACAATGGAGTGGAAAATTTGACCCCAAATAGGATGGACCATTTCACATAGAAGAAATTCTAGGAAATGAAGCTTACAAATTAAGATTAAATAACAAAATCTTGACCAAAGAAGCACATGGAGATCGACTGAAATCATACCACCATATAGTATCATCATCTACCAGTAATATTTTACAACTGAGAGTACAGAGAATACTAGTCCAACCAGATAAGATTCTATGAGATCTAGAACCAATTATCATCATTAATAACAACACATCCAATTGATCAACAGAAAGAATATATAAAGACATAGTTGACATGATAGAAAAACGCAGAAAAATAAAAATTACCGACAACATCCATTTATTAGCACAACAAATCTTTCAATTAATCCAACACCAGAAGATAGAAATTACAATCAATCAACAAACTATTCGATACAAAAGTACTGCAAGAATACCACAACACAAAGTACAGAGAAAACTTGAAAATGTTGTTAATAAAATCATGACCAAGGTAAAATTGGCCATGAAAGAACAACAAATAGTCAAATTACACCAAGAACTTATTGGAGAAACTTGGACTTGGTGGATGCAACAATTTCTGAAAAACTATTGTCATTTTTACTTGGAACAATATGTAAATATCCAGAATTTGTACACCAACAAAACAAAATGGTTATTTGACACAACAATACTAAGACAATTGAAACAATTTGTGGGAAAGAACAATCTGATCACACAAGCTTAAGCCATTTACTGGCTATATATGGGATTTTAAGACTGACCAGAAATCTTACTTAACACAGCAATAGATACAGTTACGAGTAATCAATTAAGAAAAATGACCAATGCCCAATTTGAAGAACTACAAACTCAAATAACACAAGTAATACTCGAAAAAGAAGTTCAAGAAATAATTCAAGAGAGGGAATTAAAAGAGTTAGATTTCGATAGAGCTCAATATTAAAAAGAGGGAATAATGTTACTCATAGAATATAGGAAGTATATTATTATTAGCAAGTAGATATTAGCCAATCAGAAATAGACGTAGTAAATGTAAAATTTCAGAATTCTTCTCAGAAGAATTGCAGGATTCCAGGAATTTCAGAATTTTCTAACAAAGAATCGCAAGATTCCAGAATTCCAGGATTTTTCTCATCAGGAATTGCAGAATTCCAAGAATTCCAGAATTCCTATCACAAAGAATTGAAAAATTAAGGAATCTCAAATATGTATATATAGCAGTAGTGTTAAAAGCAGAAAAAAAAAAAAGACACCAAGAATTTTTAGCTTAGTTACCACAATCCTCAAATAAATAATTATTCATTATATCAAATTTATTCTTCACTATTAACACTTCATGTTGATAGTAACTAATACTTAACTATACTGGAACAATAGCTCTTGATCATGACTATTGACAGGATACTAACTTGCAAATTGCCTTGGCTTATTTCTTATTTTCTCTTTTATCTTTTCTTTATTTTCTTTGTTGTCTACTAACTTGATTAAAGGATTTACTCTTGGAGGACTTACAGAGGAATAAAACTTACTTAAACAATACTTATTCTTGGAGAACTTACAGAGGAATAAACTTGCTTAAACAATATTTACTCTTGGAGAACTTACAGAGGAACTAACATTAGGAAACAGTACTGGTATACACTTACAAAAGATATCATATCAGAAGAATCATCAACCATTAAGCTGAGCAAACAATTGACAAAACTATAGTTTCAAGAAACTACTGATAAACTGTTATCATTGAATCTCTGTATATTATACAAAAAACTCAATTGGAAAACCTTCAGATAAAATACCTTCAGATTATCATCATCACCCATTGCTTTAAGCACCAAGTTATGGGTTTGTTATTCACTCAATACCCAAAGAATCACCTGTAACACCATGTATTGGAAACTATTACTATTAAACAATTAGCAATAGTAGTTGCTAAAACTCTACAGTAGTCTTTTTTTTAGCAGCTAGTAGATATCTCAACTATGTATTTAAATAATAGAACTGGATAGAGTTTAGGATCTTACAAAACATGTATCAGTAAAAAGGCCTAACTTATAATCTTTACATTGCAGCTTTGGACAAGAATCTTGCCAAGTATTATATTGAACAATATAAGTGTTAGTGTTACAATAATTGCAATTTATATTTTATACAACTCCTGGACTACATATATTAAAATTATTATTCACTATAGAAACAATCATATTATAAACATTGAATTTATAGTTGACACTGTTATTGGAGGTTTTTGGTCTCTTTTCTTGAATATTGTAACTGTCTGTTGGTTGCAAATTCATGTTTTCTAGAAGTAGTTGAACCTCTAATAACTGAATTTATCTTCAAATTATCTCCTATAATTTGAACTGCTGGGTTTATAAGTGGAATGGCCAATTCCTTGCCAGTTACTTTATGTAGTTATGTTGTAGTAAATGTCAACTTTTTCTCAGAAATTGCTCATCTAGAAACTCACTAAAAATGTGTAGTTACTTTGCTGTAAAAGTCAACTCTTCTACAGGAATTTTGTCTGTAGGCTACCCTAATGATTGTAATAAAAAAATACCAGAAAATAAAAAAAATGTAAAAGAAATAGAATTCTGTCAAGGGAAACGTTTTCTATCCAGACCTGGAGTCACTAACAGTTTACTGAAATTGGTAGCTAATCAATTTCGAAATGTTAGTTGGGTTTTGGGAATTTTTCAAATGTAATAATTAAAAAATTTGGTTTTTCGAATTATTTGATATTTATTTCTTTTTGTGTATGTAGGAATGGTTCTAGTGATAAAATCTAAAGTAAGATATATTTTCTTGAAGAAAAAAGCTCTTCTTTTATATAACTTGTTGTAGTACTAGTTTATGAACTTGCACTTTTTCTTTTTGCTCAATTTTCGGTGAACTAAAGATACATTTTGATGAACTACAAGTTATTTTGCTAAACTATTGATTAATTTGGGTGAACTATTCATAATTTCGGCGAATTTCTTATAAATTTCGGCGAATTTCTGTAAATTTCGGCGAATTTTTAGAATGTTACAAAGTTCAGAGTATTGTGTAATTTGATCATCCTACTTTCTGTTATACTAATTAGATTATTTTAATTGAATCGTGATATGTAATAATTGATTAAATAATAAATGATAATTTGAAATGATTAATATACTGATTAATTATAGGAATTATAAAGGTAATTTCATGTTAATTAATAGCTAAAATTCTACTGGTAACATAATCTTCTTCTCAAGACTGAGCTCCATCAAAGTCCAAGCACTATCTGTAATATTAAGATAGTGATCCAAAATAATTGACGTAATCTGGTCTGAGAATTGTTAAAATTTCAGTTCTGTGAGTTTGCCAATGTATTAAACTTTCATTGGATACAGTATTGGATTCTGTAAAACATTTTCACAAGTATTAAACAAATCATAGAGTCTAAAAGCTGCTCTAAGTTTGTAGTGAGTGTTCATTAGTCCAGCTGCTGTTTTGAATTTATTATGAATTTGTTTTTGTATAGCTTCAGGAGTGATATTTGTTGTTTCAAGTTCCAGTTTTCGTTCATAAAGTGTCTTTTCAATGTGAAAATATTTATAGATAGGGGTGTATTCATTGTTTTGTTTGTTAAGAAGTAGTAGAAGTTTTTGTTGCATTGTAGCATTTGGTGAATGTCCATAGGGGCAATTAAAAGATTTTTTTCTAGTGCTTGTTTCAAAAGTCTTGGTAACCTATTTTCAGAGTGGCTTCTTGTTTTTCTTTTATAGGGGTGATAGTTCTGTGAATGATTTGCTACTGGAGCTGTGGTTTCTTTCTGAATGTAATTAATTTGACTTCCATTAATCATTATGAATAAGTCAGGAAGTGTTTTCAAGGCTAACATTAACTTTTGGGATATTTGTTGAATATTTCGGGAAATAACCATGATAAAATTGACTAATTATGAAAAGAGAAAATAAAGAAAATTATTTTTGGATATGGGGTTTTTATTTGTTTTTGGGTTTGGGTGTTTCTGTAATTATTTACTATTTTTGTTTTTGTGTTTTTATTAGAGAATTATTGTAAAATTTAAGTGTTCAAGTTTGGTTGTTGTTCTATTATAATTATTAGTTCTAAATTTCAGGGAATGTCTTCAGGATTAATTAAAGGGAAATATGTACCAATTTGTGGAATTAATGGTTCAAGATTGTTTCTGGAATGATAGTGTTTCAATCTGTCCCCATGTGCAACTTTTGCTAGTATTTTGTCATCAAGTTTTAACTTGTATGATCCATTGTCTAGAATTTCGTGAATATAAAATGGTCCATCCCATTTGTTTTCAAATTTCCCACTTCATTGTTTTTCAGCCTTAGTTCTGTGTAAGAGAACTTTATTTCCAACTTTAAATTCGTTTATAATGAGTGGTAATTTGTTGTCATGTCTTTCTTTTTGTTGAGCTTGAGAATGTTCAATGTGAGTCACTGCTATTCTTCTTTTTTCTTCTAGTGTACTGAGAAGAGTGTAGACTCTTCTTTGGAGTGTTTCTTGAAAGTTTTCTTCATTGATTGGTTGTACTGGGTATGTTTCCACTGTGAAATTAATTGATAATATTGCTGTCCTTCCATAAGTAAGATCAAATGGTGTGTGTTTTGTAGTATCTTGTTTTAGTGTTCTGTATGCTAGTAACACTAATGGAATAAAGATATCCCATTCCTGCTCAAAGTCTGTTGAAACTTTGGCTAGAAATTTACACAATGTTCTATTGAAATGTTCTATAAGTCCATTTGTTTGAGGGTGATAAGATGATGATAGAGGTCTTTTGACATTGAATTGTTTACAAATTTCTTGTATCAAGTTGTTCACAAAATGTGTTTCTTGATCAGATAAAAGTTCAATTGGGCATCCATGTCTACAAATAATGTCTTCATAAATGAAATTTGCTACTGATTTTGCATCCGCTCTTGGGATGGCTCTAGCTTCAGGTCATTTGGTAAGATAATCTACTGCTACTGCAATATAGCAATTTCTTTGGGTTGTGATAGATAATGGTCCGACCAAATCAATTCCAACTCTGTCAAAAGGTTGTCCAACTTTGATTGAATTTAATGGTTCTGTGAGGCGAATTCCTTCTCTTTTTTAACAACTATTATAAGATTCTATATATTGTCGAATGTCTTTTTGCATGTGAGGCCAAAAATAATGTTCAAGAGTTCTTTAAATTGTTCCATCTCTTCTCAAGTGTGCTGAAGACAGATCTGTGTGCATGTTATATAAAATTGTTTTTTTTTCATTTTGCTGTACTAATCTGAATAATTGGTTTGGATTTTTACAATTTTTGTAATAGATTTTGTTGTGGTGTATAAAATATTGTTTGGATTGGTATTGTAATCGATGTTTTTCACTTGGAGACCAATTTTCTGGCATGGTGAGGGTCTCCAAATAGTTTTTGATGTTGTTGTAGTTTTTTGAATCTATTGTTGTTAGTTTTGTTGTTTGTTCTGCTATTAAGTTTGTTGGTGTTTTATTGGTGTTGATGTTGGTATTAATATTGTCTCATTCTTGAGAGGCTATCAACATTGGTATGTAGTTTTTCTGGTTTGTAGTGTACAATGTATCTGTAGTCTGCTAGGAAGTCATTCCATCAAGACTGTTTGGCGCTTTGTTCAGTTTTCTTTTTATTGAGCCATTTGAGACCAATGTTGTCTGTTATTATGTCAAATTCTTTTCTATTCTTCAGATATTGTTGAAAATGTTTAAGAGCCCAGATAACTGCAGTGGCTTCCAATTCAATTGAGCCATATTTGAGTTCTGTTGGTTTAAGTGTTCTGCTGGCATAGACAATAACTCGTTCCTGGCCATTTTCATTCAATTGTGATAAGATAGCACCAAATGCTATGTGTGAAGCATTAGTGGCTAATTGAAACTGTTTGTTGAAGTCTGGGTAAGCAAGAACTGGGGCTGTTGTCAATTTTGTTTTGAGAGTTTCAAAAGCTTTTTGTTGTTCTTCAGTCCATTTGTATGGCACGTTTTTATTGGTAAGATAATTGAATGGTTTGGCAATTTTTGAGAATTCTTTTATAAATTTTCGATAATAAGAGGCTAATCCTACAAATCTTCGTAGTTCTGTGGTATTTCTGAAAGTTTAAAAGTTTTTGATAGCACTGATTGTTCCAGAATTTGGTTTGACTCTATTTTTGCTAACAATGTGTCCGAAGAAGATTAAGCTTGTTTTTCCAAAGTAACATTTTTCAATGTTTAACTTCAATCCTGCTTTCCATAATCATTGAAAAACTTCTCACAGGTAAATAAGATGAGTCTCAAAGTTTAGTGAGTATATATTGGTGTCATCAAGATAGACAACTACTGATTGCTACAAGAGTCCTTCATATACAACATTCATGAGTCGCTGGAATGTTGCTGGTGCATTGCAGAGTCCAAAAGGCATAACATTGAACTCATAGTTTTCTTCCTGGGTAATAAATGCTGTTTTGGGTCGGTCTTTTGGGTCCATTTCGACTTGTCAGTATCCACTTTCTAAGTCCAAAGTTGAGAAAAACTTGGCTTTTCCTAAAGCATCTAACATGTCATCAATTCTTGGAAGAGGGTAGGCATCTCCAATTGTTATACTGTTCAGTTGGCAATAGTCAACACAAAATCTGATTTTTCTATTTTTTTTTTTTGATAAGGACTACTGGTGAGGCCCAAAGACTTCTTGATGGTTGAATTAATCCATTATTAAGCATTCTCTGGACTTCTTCTCTGATGAATTGGTGGCTGGCTGGTGGCACTCTGTAAGCTTGCTAACATTTTGGAGGAGCATCTCCTGTATGGATCTGATGTTGAACAATATCCGTTTTTCCCAGGTCATTGTTGTCTTTTGCAAATATATCTGCAAATTCAGCTATTAATTGTTTTAATTGTCTTTGTTGTTGAGGTTCTAAGGGACCATGTTAATTCGAGAGAGTTTTTCTTCCAGAAAGTGGTAGTTTTCAGTAGTGGGAATAATATTTGGATTTGGGAGTAAAGTGTGCTTTACAATTTCGATGAAATTAGAAACAATTTGAGGGTTTTTATCTTGAAAAATATTGCTGTGTATGATTCCAATTTCTAATTTGTTTAATAAGACAATAGGGTAATTATTAGGGTTGTAAAATATAACTCGAAATTTTTTTATTCCTTTGGGAATATAAATGTTTGGAATTGAGATTTCATGCTTCAAACAGATTTGTTCGTTGAATTCAAAGATTTGTTGTGTAGTGGTGGGTTTTGAGCAAGTGTAAATTTCGTAATGTTTTCCAAAAGGTGAAATGGTGATTGGCTGGAGAAGTTGAAGAATCTGGTGAGATTTATTTTGTGTATTAAGAGCTATATTTACTGGAACTGTAAATTGTCCAGTTGAACCAAAACCTTGAGTTCCTCTTTTACTTTTTCCCAATTGTTCTCTGTTGTTTACTGATTGTAAACCCGAAATGTTGATTAAAGGTAAGTAAATTGCTTGAGCAATTTTTTCAGCATGTTCAATTTTAAATGATTTGTCTGTCTTATTTTGTAACATAATGATAATGTCTCTAGTGTATCTTGTATCTATAACTCCTCCTTTAATATTAATTTTTTTACTTGCCAATGATGATCTGGAGGCAATTTGAACCATTGCTCCTGGTGGTATTTCAAGAGCAATTTTGAGATTGATTTTTGTCAAGGACTTTGGTTGGAAAACCAAAGTATTTTTTCCTGGATATTTTAGGTCATATCCGGCATCAATTTCGTGTGCTTTTTCTGGTCTGATTCCTTGGCCATGGTTGTCAAAATATTTAAGTTGTAGAAGTGGTTGCTTTTCAAGAAGATAGATGGAAGTGGTTGGTAGTTCTTCTGCTAATTCAGATACTCCAAATTCGATTTTATTTTCATCATTTTCATCTGGCAAAAGAATGTTAAGAGCATAATATTCTAAACACCATTGGTCATCACAAGGCATAACACATTCTTTACACAATTGAATGTTCATTTGCTCTAATCGTTGAATTTGAGCTTCTTTGGTCAGATATGTGTGGCTTGCAATTTGGTAATAGGTTTCTACTTCATCTTCATAATCAAATCTGGCTAGTTCCATGGTATACTCAATATATTCAGCTTCTTTCATTTGGTGGACATCTTCATTTAGTGGACATCTTCCTGGGTGGCTCCATTAATTAAAGCCATTGCTAAGTTAAAAATCATTTCAGCATCATGTGAGTAATGGTATAGTTTGTTGAGAGCACTGTTGTATGCTGCATCAAATGGTGTTCCTCTTCTCACTTTTTCCGAAATTAATAGAGCATATTGACAAGTTTAATCACATACTCTTCCTCTCATTGCAACATCAATCCAGTTGCATTCTTCTGGTAACATATCTCCACATGTAAAACAAAGTGTGTTGTCCCATTTTTCACTTCTCTTTGGGGATCCAAATCGTTCTCTATGGCATGCCTTGTAGAAGTAGCAAGTGCGAGTTTCGTATTCCTCTTCTGGAGAAATACAAGCTCCCATAGATGAAAGCTTCTTTTTGCAATCTTTGTATTTTAGTGGAATGTATGGTGGTTTTTTTCGTGGTTCTGGTGTGGAATATCTAACTTTCTTTCATTCTCTTGATTCTTCAAAAATCTCTTGTTCTGTTTCCTCAGCCCAATTAGATGGTGATCCAAGAGCTATGTAGGTTTCAGTAAGTGGCATTTCCTTTCCTTCTTCAAATTTAAATACTGGAGCTTTTTCTGATCATTTATTAAAGGTACCACAGATTGCAAGTACTATGTTATATTGTCTTTGGTATGAGATTTTAAGTTCTTGAGTTATCCAGTTCAGGTTTGCATTGGCCTTGAGAAGCCAATCATTTCCAACTAGGGCTTAGTATTGGGGTGCATCCATGACAAAAACTTTAACTGGAATGGTAATTCCATCAATTGTAAAGAGGAAATCATTAATTTCTTCTACTGGAGTCTTTTTTATATCATTAGCGGTGACAATAACTGTTTGAGCTGGTCTGTCTACATTTCGTTTAAGTTGTTGTATCAACTGGTAAGTGATAATGCTTCCAGCAAATCCACTATCTAGGATTAAGTAAATAGATTTTCCTTCTACTGTAGCTTCTATGTACATAGCAGTGATTGCTTTTTGTTCATTGACTGCTGTGTTACTAAGCAAGAATGGTGATTCATTTGCCTTAAATTCAAATGGAAATATATCTGACAGATTGGCATTTTGGGCAATTTGAGCTGGTGGAATGGTGTGATTGAAAGGGTTTGATCTTGGTGTTGAAAAAAAAAAAAAAAAAAGTGCAGTTTGTTGAAAATCTGAATCTTCCAGCATTGTAAGATAACTGGGTTAAGTGTGATAGTGATTGGGTCTTTGCTGACCAGAATTTTGGGAAACCAACTGGTTATTTGGATTAATTCTGTTGTTGTTATTCTGAAATTGATTTTGAGGTGTGAATTGGTTATGGTGAACCAATCTTTTTGCTGGTACTTGATATTGTTGAGTGGATGGTGTCTGATATTGCTGAATTGGTAAAAGTTGCTGATATTGTTGTTGAATTGGTTGTGGAACTGGTTGATAATAGCTGTTTTGAATTTGTGGTCTTGGTGAATAATAAGTTGGTGGTAGGGATTGGTAATAAAATTGTTGTGATGAAGAGTGACGTTGATTACTCCTGTTTTGTTGGTCTCTTTGTAGTTTCCTACAATCTCGTTTCCAGTGTTCTGGAATTCCACAATAGTGACAATTTTGAGGTTGGTGGTTGGATGGTGGTCCAAAGTTGTTTTGGTTGTATCGCTGTGGTGATTGATATTTTTGTGGTTGTTGTTGCTGTTGTTGCTGGTTTGTAAAATAGCTTTCAACCTTTTTTGTGAGTTGGTCTATCTTTTTTTCAGCTGCTGAGCTGGTTTCTTCAATAGCTAAGTTAACAAGTTTGGTGTGGTTTGCTTCTTCCATAGCTATTTCATAATTCTTTGCATGTTTAATAGCAGTTGCTAAGTCTGCTAGAGCATGTGGACAGACTTTTTTAATCAGTTTGTCTTTTAACCCTGCTATAAACTGATCCAGAATTTGAGCATTGGAATAGTAGTCATTGGTTTCCAATTGTTGAATTCGTCTGAGAAGTTTGTTGAATCTTCCAAGATAGGTCATAACAGTTTCAGATGTTTCTTGCTTGATATTGCGAAAGCGGTTTCTAAGAGTGATAGAAGTGTTGTTGTTGGTGAATTGTTGTAGAAAAGCATCTTTAAATGCTTGCCAGTTTTCAAATGGTTCTTCTAAGTTTTCAAACTATTCTCCTACAGTTCCTTGGAGAAAATATGAGATTGCTTTGAGCATTTTTGTTGCAATCCAACTATTTGCATCTCCTGCTTTTTGAACTTTGTCAAGCCATTCTTGAGGACTGGTATCATTATCTTCACCAGTAAATTCTGGAATTTTTGCAATATAAGCAGTTGCCATTACTTTTTCGTTTTCTGTAGTTTCTTCTTGTTCTGATTCAGTTTCTTCACTTTCTGGACTTTCTGAATAATTACTTTCGTTTTCTTGTAAGTAATCAATAATATTGGCACTTGTTGATATTGGTTCCTGCTGTTGAGTAGGATTTCTAGGTGACTGATAATCTTCTGGTCTGGAGAAACATTTAAGTGGTGAACTTGGTATTTGTGGTTGAACAAGTGAAATTAGAATTGGTGTAATAAAAAGTGGTAATTTAACACTGGTTTTTTGTTTAGGTGTTTGCAAGTGTTTGGCAGTTGTTTTTGGTAGTATTGGAGTATTTGGGGTGGTTCTTGAGTATTGCTTCAATTTCTGTTTGTCTTTGTTGTTTGTTTGTGTTTCTGATTCAAAATCAATAAAATATTGAGATTGTACTGGATATGTTTCTTCACAGTACTTGATAATGTTAAAATTAAGTTTTTGAAAGTAAGTGACAAGTGTTTCATTGTTAAGGTCTTCAGTTCTCAACTGTAAATAGTGCATTAAATTATTGTAAAAGTTGCCTCTAACTTCTGAGATGTTGTAATTTCCAAAGAGATAATTGTTGATGCGATTTTTAATATATTGGTATACTGATTTCTTGATGACTTCAATTCCGTCTGGGATGTTGAATCTTTGCTTGCAGTGGGTGTAAATTGACTGGTAATACTCTAGAGTTGTTGCATCTGGTGTGGTCACCACTTTGAATTTGTTGTTGCTGTGTTATTTTTGTAAGATAGCACCAAATGTTACCAGAGGTTTTTGGTCTCTTTTCTTGAATATTGTAACTGTCTGTTGGTTGCAAATTCACGTTTTCTAAAAGTAGTTGAACCCAATAACTGAATTTATCTTCAAATTATCTTTTATAATTTGAACTGCTGGGCTTATAAGTGGAATGACCAATTTCTTGCCAGTTACTTTATGTAGTTACATTGTAGTAAATGTCAACTCTTTCTCAGGAATTGCTCATCTGGAAGCTCACTAAAAATGTGTAGTTACTTTGCTGTGAAAGTCAACTCTTCTACAGGAATTTTGTCTGTAGGCTACTCTAATGATTGTAATAAAAAAATACTAGAAAATAAAAGAAATGTAAAAGAAATAGAATTCTGTCAAGGGAAACGTTTTCTATCCAGGCCTGGAGTCACTAACAGTTTACTGAAATTGCTAGCTAATCAATTTCGAAATGTTAATTGGGTTTTGGGAATTTTTCAAATGTAATAATTAAAGAATTTGGTTTTTCGAATTATTTGATATTTATTTCTTTTTGTGTGTATAGGAATGGTTCTAGTGATAAAATCTAAAGTAAGATATATTTTCTTGAAGAAAAAAGCTCTTCTTTTATACAATTTGTTGTAGTACTAGTCTATGAACTTGCACTTTTTCTTTTTGCTCAATTTTCGGTGAATTAAAGATACATTTTGATGAACTACAAGTTATTTTGCTAAACTATTGATTAATTTGGGTGAACTATTTATAATTTCGGCGAATTTCTGTAAATTTTGGCGAATTTTTAGAATGTTACAAAGTTCAGAGTATTGTGTAATTTAATCATCCTACTTTCTGTTATACTAATTAGATTATTTTAATTGAATCGTGATATGTAATAATTAATTAAATAATAAATAATAATTTGAAATGATTAATATACTGATTAATTATAGGAATTATAAGGGTAATTTCATGTTAATTAATAGCTAAAATTCTACTGGTAACAACACTTTCACAAATACAAATATTGTGTATTAACTAATCACAGTTCCAATTATAAATAGTAATACATCCAATCTAATGTAAACAAAACTGTACATAATACAATATATTTCTAACTTCTTAAAAAATATTTTTTAGACTGTTACACAATTAACTTGATAAGTTTTAAAAACATAATCACTTAAAAAAGATATTAGAGAGTTAATAATAAATAATAGTTGTGATTTTATTAACACATTTATATTTTTTAATAATTTGCTTCTTTACTTGTTACTGGAATTGGTTTTTAAGTATTTAATAATGTTTTCTTAATTCACTTTACTATAAAAAAGTCTATTTTTTTTATTTATACAATTTTACAGAATTTTTTTATTTTTTTGCTTAATATCTATTCATAACCAATATCACAAAAAACACAATTAGAGACATTTGGATTTACAAATTGTGTCTTTTTTATCTGAACTCGAAATTGATTTGATTCAGCAATAAAGCTAGAATGTGTATAAGATCTGTATATTTTACTTTTAGAATATTCAATGACATTAAAGAGATTAATATATAATCTCTCAAATTTGATACAGTTATACACTATAATTTCTCAATGCCATTGTGAAAATATAGAAAGAATCAACAATTTGAGTATTTTGTTAATTTTTTCAAGTATTGCATCATGGTTTTGATGTTAATTTAAAAGTTTAGATTAAAAAATTACAATTCTTTTTTGAATCAGCTTACAAACTTCAAATTTCAATCATAGTCATTGTTTTTCATCAACAATTTCAATTAATTAGTAAATAGAATGACACTGAGCAGACCAAATTAGTGCAAACATTTGTTTAGTCACGAGTTTTAATAAAAACTTATTGAAACAAACTTCAGTATAAAAGTTAATAATTGCTTATAAATAAAATAAAACTTGTTTATACTTTAAGCTAAATATGAGATTTGTTTTATTTTGGACCTATTTTAAGTAATCTTCAACAAATAAATTTTTTTTAGAAACAACATATAGCTACATTAATTCAGAAGTCATTACATGCCTATATATATTACATATAAAATCTCATGACTTATGATAATTAGAACATTTTTTAAAAAACTGTAGTTGACTTTTACTCTAATATCTTTGACATTGTGCAAAGTATTTTATATCAATATTCTAATTTAGTTTAACAAATGTTTTTAGCATATTTATTTTTTTATGAAAAGCATTTAGAACCAATATAAGCCAAAAAAAGTCTTTTTTGATTATTTGTGCATGATATTACAGGTGATTATTTGAGGTTTCAAAGCAAATAACAAACCCGTAACTTGGTGCTTAATTGATTTGTTGACATTGATAATATCTGCAGGTGTGATTTATCTGAAGGTTTTGTTGCAGAGTTCTTTGTATAATAGACAGAGATTTTAATTGATGATTTTATCTGTAGCTTCCTGAAACCACAGTTTCGTCAAATTTTTTTCTCAGCATGGTAACTGGTAATCCTTCTGGTAAGCTATTCTCAAATCTATGAGTGTTCTACCTTTGTTTTACAGGTCTTTTACCAGTCCCTATGATGTTTGTATCTTAGTGCTTAATCCTTAATCAATTTAGTAAAACCAAAAAAATAACAAAAAAAATACAAAAAAATAAAAGAAAATAAAGAAATAAGTAAAAGCAATTGCAAGTTAATATCCCATCAATAGTCATAATCAAGAGCTATTGTTCCAGTGTGGTTAAGTATCAATTACTATCAACATAAAGTGTTAATAATGAAGAGTGGATTGAGATAGTAAATAATTATTTATTGATATTTGTGAATTGGAAGGTTGCTTAGATAAAATCTAACTGGAAGGTCTGTTTTTTCTACTTTTAATACTACCACTATATATACATAATTGAGATTCCTCAATTCCTCAATTCTTCACACCAAAAATCTTGGAATTTCTGGAATCCTGCAATTTCTTTTGAGAAAAATTCTGGAATTCTGGAATCCTGTAATTCATGTATAAGAATCCTGAAATTTTTGGAATTCTGCAATTTCTCTAAAAGGAATTCTGGAATTCTACATTTATTGTGCCTACTTCTAATTGGCTAATTTATGCTAATATCTTTCTTATATTCTATGAGTAACATTATTTCTTCTTTTTTAATATTGAGCTCCATTGAGATCTCTCAAATTTTCTAGCTCTAATTCTCCATTCTTAAATAGTTCTTGAACTTTTTTTCTGAAAATTATTTGTGTTATTTTGTTTTGTAATTCTTCAAATTGGGTGTTGGTCAATTTTTCTATTTGGTTGACAGTAACAGTATTCATTTTAGTGTTAAGCAAGATTTCTGGCCGATCTTGAAATCTGGTATATAGCCAATAAATAGCTCTTGCTTGTGTAATTAAATTGTTTTTCTTCACAAATTGTTCCAGTTGTTGTAGTATTGTTGTGTTAAATAATTATTTTGTTTTATCTGTATATAGATTCTGAATATTTACATATTGTTTCAAGTAAAAGTAACAAAAGTTTCTTGGAAATTGTTGTGTTCACCAATTCCAGGTTTCTATATTCAACTTTTGATATTGAATAACTTTGGGTTGTGTTTCTATTACCAGTTTCATTTTTGCCATTATTTTGTTAACAGTGTTTTCTGTTTTCCTCCATACTTTATCCCAGGGTCTTTTTCTGGTGTTTGTGTATTTGATAGTTTGTTGATTGATTGTGATTTCCATTTCTTGTTGTTGAATCAATTGAAAGAGTTGTTGTGCTAGTAAGTAAATGTTGTCGGTAATTTTCATTTTTCTGAAGTCTTCCGTCATGTTTACCATGTCTTTATATACTCTTTTTATTGTTCAATTTTACGTGTTTGGTCTAATGATGATAATTGGTTTCAGATCTTGTGAAATCTTATCTGGTTGTACTAGTATTCTCTATACTTCTAATTGTGGAATATTACTGGTAGATAGTGATATTATATGGTGATATAGTTTTAGTTGATCATCATGTGCTGCTTTGGTTAAGATTTTGTTGTCCCATTTTAATTTATAAGCTCTATTTCCAAGAATTTTTTTTATATAAAATAGTCCATCCCATTTGGGATTAAATTTTCCACTCCATTGTTTTTCTGCTTTGGTATGATGTAAAAGTACTTTATCTTCAATCTTGAATTCAACTGGTTTGTCTAATAGTTGATTATCATGTCTTTTTTTTTGTTTTTCTTGTGACTTTTGGATGTTATCAGCTGCTTTTCACCATTTGTTTTCTAGTGTTTTCATTAAGTCATATGTTTTTTTTAGCAATGTTTCCTGAAAATTGTCTTCAGTTATTGGTTCTGTTGGATAAATAATGACTTTTATCTTAACTGGTAATTGCTTTACACAGTATTCTATTGAATCTTTCTACTAATCCATTGGTTTGTAGATAATATGGTAATGACAATGGTTTTTTAATTCCAAATCTTTGACTCAATTCTGTCAATGTTCTGTTCACAAAGTGGGTTCCTTAATCTGATAGTAGTTCTTTTGGACATCCATGTCGACAGATCAACTCTTAATGGATGAATTTGGCAATGGATTCTGCATCTGCTCTTTGAATGGTTTTTGCTTCTGGCTATTTTGTAAGATAATTCATGGCTATTGCAATATATCTGTTGCCTCTGCTGGTGATTGTTAATAGTCCGACTAAGTCAATTCTAATATAGTTGAATAGTTGTCCCACTTTGATTGGTCTCAATGGTTTACTGGGTTTTGTTCCACCTCTTTTTTGACAAGCATCACAACTTTGAACATATTGGATGATGTCTGGATATATTGATGGCCAATAGTATCTTTTTCTGGTTTTTTCTATGATTGCTTCTTTATGAAAATGTCCTGCTGTTGAGTCTAAGTGTATGTTGAATAATATTGTCTCTTTCTCTGGTTGGTTGGTCTGGATTTTTTTTGTTCTTCTGATAAAGTATATTTTGATAGTTGATAAAATGGTTTGATTGCTGTTTTATGTTGTTTTGTTCTTTTTGAGATAATTTTTCCTTGAACAATTGGGTATTTATATAATATTGGAGTTGTTGGTATTTTTGTATATTCATCTTTTGTTATATTTTTGGGTTGAAATGTTTTTAGATTTGTCTTATTCACAACAATCTGCCAGCATTTCCATTGTTTTTTCCTTTTTTATAATGTACTATATAATTAAATAGTGAAAGTTCTATTTTCTATTTGGCATGGCAATCATCTCCGAATTTTTGCTTCTGGATTAAAATCAATCTTTTGTAATCCATATATATTTTAAATTTTTGATTCAGGTATTTTTTCCATTTTATGACTGTTCAATAAATTGCTAAGTGTTCTAATGCTAGTATTCCATAGTTTTTTTCAGCTGGACTTAAGCTTCTACTGGCATACACTACTAGATGTTCTCGTCTGTTTGGTCTTTTCTAAGATAATACTGCTCTCAATGCTTGGCCTGATGCATCAGTAGTGATAATAAATGGTTTGTTGTGATCTGGATACATCAACACTAGAGCTTAAATAAGCTTTCTTCTCAGTGTGTCAAATGCTTCTTGTTGAACTCCTGTTTATTTATACTTTACATTTTTAGTTTGTAAATGATAAAATGGCTGAGCCAGTTTAGAAAAGTCTTTGATAAAACAGCAATAATACCTTGCAAATTCCAAGAATGTTCTTAGTTCAGTAAGATTGTTTGGTACTGGAAAGTTCTTAACAACTTCAATCTTGTCTGAATCTGTTTTGATGTTGTCTTTGCTCACAACATGTCCCAAGAACTTTAGTTCTGTTTTTCCAAAGAAGCATTTATTGGCATTTAGTTTCAGTCTTGCTTGTCTGAGTCTTTCAAATACTTGTTGTAGATGGTGAAAATGATTATTGAATGTTCTTGAGAACACATTGGTGTCATTCAAGTATATGATTACTGACTTCCATAGTAGTCTAGTGTACACAATTTCTATTAGCTGTTAGAATGTGGCTGGTGTATTCATTAATCCAAATGACATGACTTCAAATTCGAAATTTTCTTCTCTTGTAATAAATGCTGTTTTTTTTTGTCAGCTAGATCCATGGTTACTTGCCAATAATTACTATCTAAATCCAGTATTGAGAACCATTTATTTCCTCTAAAAGCATTAAATAGTTCTTGGATTTTTGGAGTTGGATAGCTATCATCTTTGGTTATTTCATTAGTTTTCAATAATCCACACAGAAATGGATCTTTCTATTTTTTTTCCAGACTAGTACCACTGGTAATGACCATAGACTCATTGATAACTGAATTAGCCTGTTGTCAAGCATCTGATTGATTTCTTGATGAATAATCTTATGACTAGCTAGTGGTACTCTATATGCTCTTTGTTTTATTGGCATTGTATCTCCAGTCTTAATCTGGTGCTGAATTATATTAGTTCTGCCAAGTTCATTTTTACTGGCAAAGATATTATTTAAATTGTTAAGTAATATCTTGAGTTGGCACCTGTTGGAGTGGGTCTAGATTTCCCATGTTTATTTGTTTCAATTGTTCTGGTTAGAGCAGATAATATTTACTTTGTTTATAGATAGTTTGTGATGTAATGTCCACATATCTGCAAAGCTGTGAAAAATCTGGAATGTGGTTTGGTAGTTGATCCTCAACTTTGGTGGTTAAATATCCAATAATGGTTTCCTTTTGTATTTCAATAACACTTCCTGTTGTGTTGTAGATAAGAATTTTGATGTTTTTGGGGCTTTTGGCTGATATGTAAAGATTAGTGAGTCCAATTTTTCCTGATTCACAAAGAGTGGCTTCTGCTTTAAACAACTGAGCTTGATTCTTTACTTTTTTTTTTATGGTTAACATATACTGGTCATATGATGGAATAGAAATTGATTAACAGATTGAGATAATTTCTTCTTTGTCAATAACCTCTTTTTCTGTTATATTAACTGATACATCTATTCTATCCATTGATCTGAATCCCTGTATCCCTCTAACAGTAATTCCTAATTCTTCCCTGTTTTCTATTGACACTAACTGAGCTATTTTTACCAAAGATAAAAATATTGCCTATGCTATTTTTTCATTTGAATCTATAGTATATGCTTTTTCTGAGTCATTTTGTAGCATAGCAATAATATTTCCTATGTATCCTATATCAATTATTTCTCCTTTAATGTTGATTCTCTTTTTTGCTAAGCTACTCTTAAATGCTAACTGAACCATTGTTGTCACTAGAATTTTTAATGCTATTTTGAGATTAATACAGGTGCACAAATAGAGTTCCAATTTTATGACATCTTTTCCTGGATATCTTAGATCAAACTCTACATCAGTATCATGTGCATGTTCTGGTATGATACCCTCACTATTATCGCTAAACCATTTAAGTTTTTTGTTCCTTGGTAAAGTTAGGAAGTGCAATATATTGTTTGGGTTTTGAATTGGAGTTTGAATCTGAGTTAAAATTGTTGCCATTTTGCACAGAGCTAGAACCATTATTTTTGTCATCGTCATTGTTGTTGGAGTTTGAATCAGGATTGAAAATTGATTCTGATTCCAATACCCAGTTGCTGATTGGTTTGTTTTCTTCTGGGATCATGTAGATCATGCATGTTGGTGGATTGTAAATGAAGTCACACTTATTACAATATTGAAAGTCACATGGGATTAAGCAATGTTGACATAATTGAGTATTCAATTGTTCTAACTGCTGCTTCTGTTCTTCCCTAGTGGGTGCTAAATGCTGGTAATGTTCATGGAATTCTTCTGGGTCATCTTCAATGTTGCCAAAGATGTTGAAGGTTTGGACATATTCGGGTTCAGAAAGAAACAGAAGGTTGTTTTTGATTTCTAGGAGTTTGCTAGTTGTTGCACTTTCTGTTTTCACATATGCTATTCTCCAAAGTTCATGTTTGTCATGGGGATATTCTTTCAATTGTCACAATGCTTGTTTCTAAGTGTCATCGATTAATGTGTTCTTGCATACCCAGTCATTGATTAGAATTGTATACTGGCATATTTCATTGTATGTTCTTCCTCATCTAGGAATGTTGTTCCACATTCCTTCATCTGAAAGAGTTTTTCTACAAGCCAAGCATAGTTTATTGTCCCATTTCTCAACTTGTTTTGGTCTTCTGAAGTATTTAATAACACATGAACAGCAGTAGAATTTGGTTGCTGAAGTGTACTCCTTATCATCATTACAACAAGTGCCCATTGACGACAATTTCTTGTCACAATCAATGCATACCAGTTTTGGGCAGCAATAAGTGGATTGTTGGGGTGTAGTGTAGAAATTATAAGTAGTGGTACTGTTAGGTGTTGGTTCTTCTTCCTTCTTCTTTCCTTTTCTCTTTTTATTTTCTTTTCACTCCTAATTTATTAGTTCTTTCTGGTTATTGTCAATTTCCCAGGCTTGGTTGGTACTTCAGATAAGTTTTTTCTTTTTCTTCTCTTTTTCATTATCATCTCAAGAAAGTATTGGTGGCAGCTCATTGTGGTCTTCATTGGCCCAAGAGACTTGATAGGCTTTCCAAATAGGTTTCTCTTTTTCTTCTTCAAATTTGATAAATGGGTTTAATGACATGGTGATAGATTTGAAGTGTTCACACATGACAGATACTCATGTGTGTTGGTTATTTTGGCTGAGTTAGAACTCCTGTATTGTTTAGTTAAGTATGATATTGGTTTTAGATAACCAGTCATTTCTTACTAATGTCTAATATTGAATTGCTTTCATCACTAGGACTTTGATGGGGATGATGATGCCATTAACTTCAAAAAGAAAGTCATTAATTTTGCCAATAGGAGTTTTGGTTGCCCCATCAGTGGTGATTATGTGAGTGCTAGCAGTGTAATCAACTTGGCAATCTAATTGGTTTATGAGTTGTCATGTAATGATGCTATTAGTTGATCCACTGTCTAATATCAGTTTAATGGTATGACCATCAACCTTTGCATTAGTGTACATAGTGATGATTGGTTTGATGTCAAGACCAGCTCTACTGAATAATGGAACTGGTGTGATTTTTTTTAATTCAAATAGAAAAATTGTGGCTAATGATTCGTTATTGGTTATGGTGGCTGGAAGTATATTGCTGATAAGTGGTTTGTGTTGGTTGAGTTCCCAGTTGTTAGATGAGGCGTTTTTTAAGGTAACTAGAAGACTTAAATAGTGTTGGACATTTGGGTTTTGAGAGTTCTCAGTGTTCAAATTCCATTGTTAAGATCCTGATGATTGTGCCATGGAACTGGAGATTGGTTGATAGACTATCATCAATGATCTCCAGCTTTGTTGTGTCAGTCTTGGCCTTGTGTTCTGTTTTGAGATAAGTTCTGCAGCAGTGTTTGAATTTATTAGGGCTAATAAATTACCTGAGGCTGCAGCTGATAAATGAGTTGGGGCTGTGAGTGATAAATGATGAGTGCTGTTGGCTGATAAATTGGTGGTTGATAAATTTGCAGCTGTGTCATAGGTATGTAATTTGGTTGATATATTTTTGTATTTGATTGATAACTCAGAGTTGAAAACCTGTAATTGGGGTTTCAATATTGATTTTCTGATCATTGGTTTTTTATTCTTAACTGATAATCAATTCTCAAATGTCCTTGTTTACCACAGTAGTGGCAAATATATGTCTCTTGCTGCCATGACTGATTGGATGATGATGAGGAATGTAACTGATTTTGTGGGTGATTTGTGATTCCTAAATTATTGTGTCATTGGGGTGGTTAATAAATTGCATGATTGTCAGCTAAGTACTTTTCAAGCTTCTGGTTAATGAAATTATTGAATTGTTTCAATTTGGAATCCAATTCAGATGATCTATTCATTACTAGATTTATGGCTTAGGCATGGTTAGCTTCGAGTTCAGCTGCTTCAAAATTTCTGACATTGGTAACTGCAACTTAAAGATCTGCTGGATGCATTGAGCATATGCATTGGAGGATGCTATTGTGCAGGCTTCTGATGAATTGATTTAGGATTTGTGGTGCTGTAAAATAATCAGCTTGAGTTGCTTGTATTTGGTGTAGATTTCTATGAAAGCATCCTAAGTATGTAGTGACTGCTTCATTTTTCTCTTGTTTGATAGTAGTAAAAGTGTTTACTAGCCAATTAATACTATTATTATTGCTAAAGTATTGTAGGAATACAAGTTTGAATGCATTGAAATCTTGGGATTTGTTAACCAAGCTTTAATACCATGAATTGGCAATATCTTAAAGAAAATAGGGAATGGCCTGCATGGCTCTAGTATCATCTCATTCATTGGCTGTGATGGCTTTTTCCATATCGTTTAGCCACACTTGGGCATCATTCTCTTTGCTGGTAAATTTTTCAAGTTTGGCAATAGAAATATATGCCATTGGTGCTATAATTTATTGTTGTAGTGGTTGTTGAAGTTGTTGTTGTGATGGTTGAATCAGTTGTTGTAGTTGTTGGAGCAGTGATTAAATAGGTTGCTGCAGTGGTTGTAGTGGAATTGGTTCCAGTATTGGTACAATTGGTGGCTGATTGATCATGATTACTGAAGGTAAGTTTCCCTGATTAATTAACTCAGGGTTTAGATTATTCGGAGTTTGCTGGATTTGAATATTTGGGGTTTCAATTTCTGGATTTACTGTAATCAAGTTCTGATAAGTAAATTCCTGATCTTCAGTTTCTTCTTTTTTTTTCTCTTTTGATTCCATTATCTCCCAGGGACTTGTGTTTCCAAAATCTGGTTAAGGTAATAGTGATCAGAATTCTAATGGTGTTAATGATTACAATTTAAATTCTTTAAAATAATTACTGTAGGTTCCTAATAATTCTGCTTTCTTTTGTTTACTTTGAAATAGGAGTTGTCCAAATGTTGATGTTGTGTGTAATGTGGATGTGCTTGTTGATGGGATGTTGATGGTGCTTCCGGATGTATAATGGTATAATGAGTTTGTTGGTGATTCAACTCTAGTTTTCTTCCAAGTAGATAGTTGTATTTGTTTTGGTGTTACTGCTGGTGTTTGTAACTTTCCTTTGCCTTTGTTTGCATAGGTAATGGGGAATTGTTGTTGTTTATATCTTTCAATAGTTTGATTAATTTCTCTGATGATTTGATGTGAAACTGTAGTTTCTTGGTAAGCTGGTATGTTGAAATAATTCTGTATAGAAATTTTCCCTTGCAGATTCAATGTTAACTGTTTTTCCTAAGCAGTCTGTGATTTTATTGTTAATGTAGAAGTTAAAGATGAATTCTGCTAGAAAGTGGTTATTGTTTAGTTCTAATTATTGGCTGTATTGTTGGAACAAGAATTTAGCAAATCCTAAATGGTTTGCTCCTATCTTTTTTGATTCTGCCACTTTTAGATAATTGCTGTTGATACTGGTTCTCTGTAGAATTATATCTCACAGAGAGCACTAAATATTACAGGTGATTATTTGGGGTTTCAAAACAAATAACAAACCCATAACTTGGTGCTTAATTGATTTGTTGACATTGATAATATCTGCAGGTGTGGTTTATTTAAAGGTTTTGTTGTGAAGTTCTTTGTATAATGGACAGAGATTTTAATTGATGGTTTTATCTGTAGCTTCCTGAAACCACAGTTTCGTCAAATTTTTTTCTCAGCATGGTAACTGGTAATTCTTCTGATAAGCTATCCTCAAATCTATGAGTGTTCTACCCTTGTTTTATGGGTCTTTTACCAGTTCCTATAATATCTGTATCTCAGCACTTAATCCTTAATCAATTTAGTAAAACCAAAGAAATAACAAAAGAAATACAAAAAAATAAAAGAAAATAAAGAAATAAGTAAAAGCAATTGCAAGTTAGTATCCCATCAATAGCCATGATCAAGAGCTATTGTTCTAGCATGGTTAAGTATCAATTACTATCAACATGAAGTGTTGATAGTGGAGAGTAGATTGAGATAGCAAATAATTATTTATTGATATTTGTGAATTGGAAGGTTGCTTAGATGAAATCTAACTGGAAGATCTGTTTTTTTTACTTCTAATGCTATTACTATATATACATAATTGAGATTTCTCAATTTCTTAATTTTTCACACCAAAAATTCTGAAATTCCTGGAATTTTGCAATTTCTTTTGAGAGGAATCCTGGAATTCTGGAATCCTGTAATTCATGTATGAGAATTCTGAAATTCCTGGAATTCTGCAATTCTTTTAAAAAAAAATTTGGAATTTCATATTTACTGTGCCTACTTTTGATTGGCTAATTTATGTTAGTATCTTTCCTATATTCTATAAGTAACAATAATGATAAGCTACTTTATTATATATTACTACAATTTATTTGCAACTATTATCTTTAATGCCAAATAGTTTTTTAATATGCTTAAAAATCTTTTGAACATTGGCAATTGAGTTTAAGTTTATGGCTATTGGATCAAAAACATATAATTGTGACATATAAACCTTAATTTCTGAATACAATTGTGTATTTTTAAATATATAAAAATAATAAATGGGTTTTTTGGTAATGTCAACTGATTTATTTAATTGATTTATTTCAGTAATTGTTAGTAATTTGTTATGACATACAAAACAAATTCACTTTTTATTATTAATATTAAATAATTAACAAGCTGGACATTTTTTTAGAGAACCAATTTGGCTTTAATGTTGTACTAATTTATTAATTATATTTGTTTCTTGACTTTTTTTCACACAAAGCTCTTCTAAAATAATAGTAAAATAATTAGTAAATTCTTTATGAATTTTATTTATTATATCTAAAGTTAAAAAAAATAATTTCTCATATTTTTTTTCAGGAAGTTTAAAATATAATTAAGAATTTATATTTTGAATATTATTAATTTAATCATAATTAAAAGCAACAAAACTCATAATAATATTGAATATAATAGTATTATATCTATAATTTAAGTAATTTTTTTGACTTTTTTGTTTATTATCAAAGGCTAAAAATAAAAATTCTTTGGGAAGCTTTGACTGTTTTATAGCCAAACTTTCTAACTA
>JAAOMT010000771.1:140599-157869 GCA_016748015.1 Geosiphon pyriformis | reverse complement strand
TTTTAATTTAACTTATTTAATATAAATTTTTGATAGAGTGTTTATTTATAATATAATTATAATATAATTAAATATAGGCTTATTGTGAAAAAAGTTTTATGTTATTTCTTATAAGCTATAATATACTAAGAAAATTCATTAGATATTTTGGAATATTTAATTAACTTACTAATTTGGTTAATTAATAATAAGATTTAAAAAAAATATTCAAATATATATAAAAAATTAAACTAATTTTTGGTTTTTAAGTAGATTAAACATTAATTATTAAATACTTTTTGGATTAATTAATTATTTATTTGTTTTGCTGTATTATATATATGAATTTTATTATTTTTATAAAATAAATTTATCTTATTTAAATTTTTAAGCTTTTTAGATAATTCAGCTAAAAAATACTTATTTAAAATTTTTTTTGCTTAATTACAAGTTGATTAAGCTATTTCATTTTAATTTATAAATTTAAAATTTAAAATTAATTTGTCTAGAAAATGAAATAGTAATTATTCAAAGGTTTAAGGTTTATTAATTAAATTTAACTTATTATTTAATTAATATAAATTAAATAAGAATTATTGGTGTTTTTTTTTACAAAAATAGGTTTTATTTAATTTGTTCTTTTAATTAAACATGTTTTTTTGTTATTTAAAAATTTTATTAATGTAAATTGAAAAAAGAAAATGTTGATTAACCAGTTTTGTTTTGGTTTTAATTCTAATAAAAACAAAACTTTTTATTAGGATTTTAATTTTTTGTAAAGATTTAAATATTTAAATCAAATTTTAATGTAATTATAATAATTTTAATTAATTTTAATATTATTTTTTGTTTTATTAATAAATTAAAATATATTGATTATAAATAAATTATTTTATTTTATATTATTAAAAATTATTAATAATCAATTTATTATTTTTGAGAATATTAAATAAAAAACTTATTAATTAATTTTTAATATTATAAAAAGTTCATTTTATGTTGTTATTTTTAAGTTTTTTGGATGTAGTTGCATAATTTAATAATTAATTAAAAAACACAAAATTAAGTTAATTAATGTTTTTAAAATAATAAAAAAATTTCGATTTTTATAATAATCAATTGGTTAACTATAATAATATATACAAAAACGTTAATCTTTAAAAATATTGTTCAATTAGTTTTCCAAAATATTATTAAACTTTATAGTTTTTCAAATAAATAGTTTTGGATTATGAGTTTCATTTTTAAATTAAAAATTAAAACTAAACATGTTAATTAAATTTTAAAGTAATATCTGTAATAGTTTGTCAATTATCAACAAAATAATTGAATTTATATACAATAAAACTAAATTTTTAAAAAATAAATAATAAATTTAGTAAATTATGCTCTATTTATTCTTTATTTATTTGCATATAATATAATTTAACCATTATTTAAATAAATTTAACAATAAAATATTTTATATTAAATACAACTTATATGTTTTTTATATGTAAATTTATGTTTTAATTAAATATCTTATTGTTACTTACAATCAATTTTTTAATAAGATTTTTTACAAAATTAAAAATTGAAATGTTTTTATTTTTAATTAAACTTTTTTTTATAGTATTTATTTTAAATTTAATAATTATATAAATAATAAATATCTTATTAAGTTTTGTTATATTATAATATGTAAAACCAAAAAACCAAAAAGTAATAAAAATATTTATATAAAAAAACTAAAACATAATTTATAAATAATTTGAAATATTAATATAATTATTAATATAATTATTAATTTTTTTATTAGTTAAATAAAAAAAGTTTTTTAATATATATGAATTAAAATAATATAAAAAGAATTTTAATAAAAAACAAATTAAATATATATAAATTTAATATATAAAATGAATATTTTTATAAAGTTATTTTGTATTTAAATAAATTTATTTTATTTTATTTAAAACACATTATTATTGTAATAAATCAAAACTTTTAATATTTTTTATTTATTAACAAATATTAAAAATCATAATTTTAGTAGCAACTTAAATTGCTAATTTTAATATATGACTATAAACAAAATATTAAATTTCTATTTTATTTTATTTTATTTTTATTTGTTTAAAATTAATTTCATTGTTGTCGAAATATCTATGCCATTCATGCTTCGTCATCTCGAAAATACTATGGTTTCTTTACTGCGCGAAATTTCAAATTGTGGAACTGATAGCACGAAGTAGATAAGGATAACGAGTAGCCTGTCACGCGCAAGTCAAAAATTTTCCAAGATCAAATATATCTTGTAGTTCCGTGACTTCTGAGCGATCTGCGAACATTTTTCCTGTATTATAAATCGGCGTTGATATATCACACCAGTGGTTGGTCCACATTTTTCTGGATTATATAATTCTAAAGTTTACAAAAACAGTACCTAATACACCAAAACTGGCTGCCAAAAATATGCAAACACCAGAAGCAGATTTTAGCAAAACACCACTTATTATTATATTATTTTTAGCATCTTTAACTTAAGCTTAAACTCCAAAATTATCTTTAAACTGTTTTTTAAAAATAAAAAATTTTATTAGTTTTTACAACTTATTTGAATCCATTTAACAAAAAAGAAAAACTACTAGTAAAAATTTACTTGAAAACAGTCACAAAAATCAAATTAAACAGTTAAAAATCCAAAAAAAATAAGATTCAAGCTTTAAATAAAATAATAATCTTTTTTGTCAATTATAAATGAAATTTATGTTTTCAACTTTAGTCGAGTGATGAACTCTAGTGTACACGTAACAAAAGTAAAGAGTGTGAGGCCTGTAAGGGGTGAGTCTCTGACTCTTAATTTTCACCATATAGTCAGAATGGTCTTACTTTCTCAGGTGAGGTGCCTCTCTTTCTGTAATTGACTAAAACATAGTTTTGTGTTGGAAAAGTATTATTTTCAGGTGAATGCCTTAAGGCTTTTTGGGTGATTGCCATAGCATGGACTAAATTTTTTGCCCCATGTACCACAACAGCATAGACTGCACCCATTTTTTGTAAGTAGCGAGGAATAAGATTATAGTTTTTTAAGAATGCATTGAACCATTTAGTCTCTGAGATCCCTGAATCCCCGAGTTTTTTAGAAGATATGGCATTTTGTATCCAGGTTAATAATTTTTTAGCAGGTTTTCGATTTTTCTCAAGAGACCTAAATGTTCGTGGGATATCTTGCTGACTCTAATTTTTTACATAGTCGATTATGCCTTTATTTGTAATACGTAAAGTTCTAACTTCAGCAGAGCACATACTAAGCATTATCATAATATCAGTGAAGACTTGATAATTAGATACAACATAACTATTCAATTCCTCTTTTACTGATTCTAATGTGAAATGGTCCAGATAATCGATTCTCTTAAGTTCTTTAGCTTTTCTTCACTGATTTCTCTGAATTTCATTGGATTTTTCATAATATTAGGAAATCTTGTTGCCTCAATAATGTCGGATAAAGCACTGAGATTTTGTAATTCTCTTCTGAATCGAGAAAGGCGTGATGAAGTGACATTAGCATTTGGTACTGATTTAGCCAAATTATGAGTTTCAGCTTTCACATCTTTTATGCTGAAATTATTGTGCAAAATATACTGAGCCAGTTCTTTGATGGTTTCTTCTGAATTTGGCATAGAGTCGGAGTGTCCAGCTTCACTATGTGAAACCTTACTTAGAGTTGTAAAATTTATGTCTTTTCGCCAGCCACTTTTTTGCATAGGAATCAATATACTTATCTGCTCATTACTAAATTTGAAATCATCTTTGAGGCATCTTCGTGCTTGATTCCTCTTTCTATCATCTGTAAGTTCATTAAGCAACTTAAAAGTATACTGAATAAATTTGGATCTACTTATCTTTAAATTAAGATTGTATTTTTTCAACAATTTTGGTTGCAATAGCTGACATGGCTAGAGCTTAATTCCCCATTTTGAGAAAATCCATTTGCAAATATATTTAACTTTAATAAATTCCTGTTAGTAATCAAATTTCACTTGACCCAGCAAAAAACACAAAATTAAATTCAATATAAATATAATTAAAAATAATTTCTTTAAAAAATATATTTGAATTAGTTTTTCAAAGTTATTTAAATTAACAAACACACTCTTATTTAAAAGTAATAATAAACAATTTTATTAAAATTAAAAAAAATACATTTATTTTTTAAACTAATTTTAACAAAAACCAAATTTTTTTGATCTTAAACTGAAAGTATTTAAGAAAGACTTGTTTAATACTTTTTAGAACTTAAAAAATTTTTATTTATAATAAACTAATTTAACAAGTGATTAACAGTTAAGTCAATAACTGAATAAATAATTAATTTAGCAAATTATTTTAAAAAATATTAGGGCAAATAAATAATAAAATAAATAAAACTGTAAATTTATTACTATTATTATTATTATTATTTATATAAAATATATTAAGCATTGTTCTTACATGTTAAAACAGTATTTTTTAATGAAATATATTGCCATTAAAATTCTATTTTGACATTTTCTTACGAGTAAAGGTAATTCTCTTCCAAATGAATGAACTTTTTTTAAATGATATTGTTATTTCGATTGAAATTAAATTGGCATGTGGGATATGGAAAAATCATAATGAAATTTAAGCATTTGAAATTCTGATAATCTATATAGTCATTTTAGAAATCTCAAAATTTAAAGGGCATAAAGAAACCGGTAATTAAATAATGACATTAAAAAAATAGGCTAAAACTCTGTAATTTAGAGAATTAAATAAATATTCTCAACACAAAACCGTTCTAATTGGAAGTTTTTTGGTAACTCCAAAGAATAAAGCATTGAGTATTTCTCATGTTTTTATCAATCTTAAAAGAAAGCTTGATAATATTTACATCAAATTGCCAAAGGTCTCGGAATCAGTCAAAATAAAAGCAAAAATTTGAGAGAAAAAGCATCATTAAATGCTCTTCTAAATACTTGAAAGCAACGCGTATTTTCTTTGAATATTTAAAAAATAGATGCATAGCATTTTTTTCTGTATAGCATGAAAAATTTAATCTATAGTCAAAAACTGACTGAACTAATATCAAAAGGTAAAAAATAAGCAAAAAGATGAAAGTTTCCGTTTTTGAAAAACAGAAATGAATTATTTCAAATAGTCGAACTATCGAGAAAAAATTTTACTTGGTTAAACGAGTGATCAATCAAAAAAAACATAAATCAATTTTTATGTTTCCTAAAGAACCTATAATAGCTGTTGTTAGCTTTTGATGTACAAAAACGGAACAAATTTTTTTTTAATAAGTTTATATTTTTAATAAACTAACAATTTTTTGTTTTTGCTTTGCTATCAGAATTTTAATTTAAAATTACTTTTTTGTCATATATTAATTTATTGGAAAAACAAGATTATTAGCATTTGCAAAAAAATATCTATTCTCAACCGAAAATAAGTGTGTTATTTTGTGATAATTACTTACCTATGGTTTTTTCTTTCTGCATCCATTTATATCTGTCTCCTCTCCATTGAGAGAGATTTCGGGTGTGCTTATGGCACAAATTATCAAATAATTTAGACCCAAGTTCTCTTTCCTATTTAACGTGGCTAATCAAAATACGTATCTTTTCGCACCTACCAGAAAGAAGTGGTCTTTTGATACGGGTTTTATATCCCCAATATATGAAAATTTCAAACAATTTTCTAAACAAGTCAAGTTTGTGTTGCTTTTTACATTACATATTGTCTTAATTTCTCAATTAATATTTGAGTTTATTAAAAATGGCTTTGACTAAAAATTATAATCATTAATAATTTTACTTTGTAAATTAGAAGCATCTTAAAAATATCATTTTCAAAATAATTATTGTAAAAACAGTAATAAAATATTTGTAGTTGCAACTAAATTATGCATTTTAAATTTATGATAAAAAAATTGAAAATTATATTTAGTGTTTTGGTATTTTGCTCTAAGTATAATAGCTAATAATAAAAATGTTTCTTCATAGATAATATATTTAAACTCAATAAATATATATTCAGCCCTTCATAATTTATTAAGTATAATTAAAAATATTTGTTTTTTTGAAATTTTAAATACTTATTTTATTTTTTAAAAATTTTTTATCATGACATAAATTAATAAACTCAAAATTTTATAAAATATGCATAAAGTTTGCAGAGGCAAAATTTATTAGTTTAAAATTTTTCATATAATTATAATGATTATTTAATATTCCAATATATATTTATATATAAATTTTATTGTAAAGAAATTGCTTTATAGTTCATAACTTTTATACTTAAAAATCTTGTTTAAAAAAGATATAAAAATAATACTATTTATAATAGTTAATAATGATATTTTTAAAATCAATAAAAAATCATTCTTTGCTCAAATTTTTATCTGTTTTATTTAGATAAATATAATGTTTTATAAAATGCAAGTTATATTAACTCTTAAAAAAACAACAAGATCGATTAAAACAAACTTTGCCAGAAATGAATTATTTTTTATAATAACCAATATAGGATTCGGAATGTTATGCTATCTACATATTATTACTTATAAAAAACCAAAACAAAATTAAATAAAAAAAGAATTGTTAATTATATTTATTATTTGAACAAAACTACTCGGACATTCAGTTCAAATAATTTATTAATACTAGATTAAAAATCGAATCAAAAAAGCCACATAAAATTGTTGTAAGATTTCAATTTTCAGAACAGCAACTTCTTTGTTTTATCATTATAATTATTAACAAGTATTGATTTAAAAATCAATTTAGAAATATCTTTAAAAGCAATTATCCAAATGACTTCTAAATTTTTACTAGCCAGTAAAAAAATTAATGTTAAAAAAAGACTTTTAAATGTTAAACGTATTGAAGACATTAAAATAATGCTTTGAGATAAAACTATTAAGTCATTTTACAATTGTATAAGTTATTTATCTATTTTTGGGTCTATAATTGGTTTAAAAACATAAATAGTTAGACATTAGTAAATATAAAACCTAATAATTTAGTTTTATTGACCGTTTGATTGTTTTGGTAAATACAGTTCTCAATCTTCAAATAAAAAACATCAGATTTTGAAAGTACTTTGGAAAGTTACAATTAAATTTTTAGAATGTACCAAAAGCCTATATTTCTCTGAATTTGCTATTACTTATATAAACAGATATCCCAAAAACATTTAATTGTAAATTTCTAATATTTTCAAGAATTCAACATTAGATAGAGATAATTTATAGCGATATTTTTCAAAATAAGTTATTTCCTTTAAAAAACAATTACTTCTCTATTATTCAAAAACTTTCTATGCAAATATTTTTTGCCAAATAATGATAATTTAAAAAATTGATTTCCTCCAACGTTGTATTTATACCAAAAACGCCTTATCAATTTAACAGTAGGCATACAGAATTCCATCTACAAGTTATAATTTTTAAAAATTAAATATGAGATTTTGTGTTAAATACAAATAAATCAGCACTGTTATCAAAAAGAATGCTTATAATTCGATTATTAACAAAAAAATTAATTGAAAAATAAAGAATTGGAAGAATTGAACTTTAAATTTGTTGAATTCTATTTACTTGAAAAACTCTTTTTTCAAGCTTAAAAAAATTATGTTTAAAACATAATTATTTATTATTAAAATTAATATTGTAATTAATTACTGATTAAATATTAAATTATCATAAAAAAGCTTAGTAATACAATTACCACGCAATATTCAGCTTTTTGGTTCAATTGAATTTTTTTCATACTTCAGAATATATTATATATAAAAAGAGCATAAAAATATTTTTTTTAATCATCAAAAAAGATTTTCTATAATATTTTAATAGATAATGAACTTGATTCTTTTAATTAAAAATATTTTGAATAATCTCCATGTGTTAAGAACTTTTATTTGTTAAATTTGTATTAAGAAATTTTTTGTTTCAAAAGCAAACTGATAATTTTGAATATTGGATTTTGATTGAATTTATAAATAAAATAAGAGGGAAGCAAAATTAATTATTTTGAGCTTATTAAAAAATAAACCCAATTTAAAAAATATTGTTTAGACAATATTTTTATTAAAAAGTTGTCTCCAAGCCGAGGTTATATTTAATTAAAAACCTTCATGCTCTCAAAGTTTCCATATTGAATATATGCCAAAGTACATTTTTTTATTTCATTGTCCAATAAAAAACTAAACACGAACATTTTTAATTGGCGGGAAAACAAAATTATGCATTTAAAAGTTATCTTTTAATGCTACTCAGATAAAAAGCGTTTTATCTTTGTGATTTTAGCCTGCGATAAAACTTTAGAATTCAGAGATAACTTTATTTAAAACCAATTTTAAGTTCTAAAGTATTTTTCATGTTTAAAATGATCAAATGATATTATTTGAATTTTATTGTGAAGTTCATATAGTAAGCTATAGAATACTCTGCCAGTAAATTTTTTTTAGATATTACAGTCTTCAGAATATGTAGAATCAAATCAAATAAAACAAATTTATCTTTTTATAATTTGGAAAACTTCATACTCCTCGAAAGAGAAATTCACTGGTAGATTTTCTGATCCAGGCATTATAGCATACTCATAATATTTTGTCTTTCCACAATAGCACAATGGGCTATTTTGAAAATCATTGCTAAACAAGAAAATACTGCCACCTGCAAAGTGGGGTCCAGTATGTGGCCCACATAAAGGTCCATATCCTCCAATAAATTTGCTAAGTTGAACATATTCAGCTTTACCATCTCCAAGGGAAAAAATAAAGCTTCCTTTTCCCTCTGAAAATTCATCCCTAGAATGCCACGATTGTGGGTTATAGTCACCAATTAGCTGACCAGTTCCTTTCACTTTGATTACGCTGACTATTGCTCCTTTATTATCGCATAATCAATGAAAATCGGCTGGAGTGAATTCGTCTTAACTGCTTCGCAGTAACAATTGAAAATCATTTCCAAGTCGATCTTCAAAAGGAGTATTTTTATCTTTGCCTTGAATCCAATGATCAAGCTGTCTTATATTATACGATCGAAGAAGCTTTGAATCAATATTTAATCGAGAGCAATGTAATGGCTGACCATCTACAGACTTTTGATGACTACCCAGTACAAGATAATGATGTAAAAAATCTTCATATAAAGTTCCAGGTAAGATTCTTGCAAATGGTTTTACTTTGTGATAAAAGTCAACTGAAGATATGTTAAAAAAGTGGATTAAAGGTAGAAGCATTTCAAAAGATTCCTTAAAGGCGTTAAAGTTTTCATTTGTCCAGCTAAGAACTTTTTTGATCTGAATATTATTATCCAATTTAGCAACTCCCCATTCCACAATCTTTTCCCAGATCTTAGATTCTTCTATATTTACGTCATCCCGGTTTAAAATTGAGGAAAGAGCATTTTCACTAAGGGAGGTGAAATCTTGCGAGTTGAAAACTATAGCTGGATTCATAGCAGCTATTTCGGTGCGGAAGTTTTGTAACTTTTTGAAAGAATCATGCATATATGAAATTTTGTGCAATATGGCAAAATTTTCTTCTAGATCTTTTGCATGGTATTCAATCAAATAGTCTTCAAGGTGATCAATAAGATTCTCTAGAATGAGTTCGTTAGCGACAACAAGCAATTCTAAAATAATAGGTACTCCATGTTCATCAAGAGAGATCTCGCCATTATAAATGTATCTGCAGGAAAATAAGACATGTGAATTTGATGTTTTTTAAAAAACTTTGAAGTAAAAGAAAATCCTTACCTGATAATTTTTTCAAAAATATCAGTTGAAATATTAGGTTTAGCAAAAATAATGGTATTATTTTCCCTTTTAACCCATTTGTTAGAGAATGCAACAGTAAAATATGGTAATCTTGCTGCTAAAATTTGGGAATGAGCACGAAAAGTTGTAATATTTGGCGCTTCGCCAACTGTAATTCTAATATCAGAGAACTTCTGACTGTTAAATAAATTCCCAAAATCATTGGATAAAGCGTGAAAGTGTTGTTGGGGTGACATTGGTAAAATATGAGAAGTCTGTGTGCGGTCTTTTTCCCTATGCTATTAACACATTGCTGTATACTTAAGTCACATGTTAATCTGCACTTTATCGACTGATCAATTAATTCTCATTATCAGAGCCTCTATTTGAAAAGCATGAAATTTCTAAGCTGTTGATTTAAATTCAGATTATTCTTGACTGAAACTTTTTCTTTATTCTATTTTATTCTCAAACCATCAAACCATTTTTGAAATTAATTTGAATATCTTTTCATTTAAAATAAGTTATTCAAAAATTGGTGAATTTTGGTCATTTTCCCATGCTTACATCATCTTTCCAAATATTTTAGATTGTTTAATGTTAAAGTATTTTTTTAATTAAAAGAGAAAATATTTTGCTAACAAATTTTTTATCTATAATAAAAAGTTAATGATAAAATTTTTACTTTTATTCCTCAAATTTTAATTATAAACATTTGAATCATACAAAGTTTTATCTTTTTTTAGAGTATTGAAATATTTGTATTCGCAATAAGCAATTTTTTTGAATAAAATTGATTGATTCTATTATAATTGTTTTCATTGATTCTTTTATTATTTCATGGAGATAAAAAATTCAATGAATCTTATAGAACACAAAATCCAAAAGCTCCACAATTCTTGCTAAATTATTTAATTTTTTTTCCTAAAACGCTTGGAACTATCAAAAAATTTATAACCGAGATTTTTATGACGACTAAGACTTTTTTTATTCTCGATTATAATATAATATAACTTTTAACACTTTTAATTTTTGTTTTTATTGGAATTCGCTTCTATGTTAAAAAATAAAATTTATTCTAAGTTATTAATAATGAAGTTAATATATCAAAACTAAAGATTATTAAACAAAAAATTGCCAAATGAAAGATAGTAAAAAACAGTTTAATAAATTAATAATAATTTTTGTAAAATTAATACTTAAAAACCTTATAGAATTTTTAAATAAAAAATTATATTTATTCTATTATTCTATATCATAAAAAACACGTATGTGAATAATTTTATTTGTAAAAACTAAAGAACTATAAGAATAAAAAAATAAAATATTAATTAAATTATGTATAATTTTTTTAGCCGAATATTTTAAAATCAATTTGTTATTATTGAATTATTTTACAAAAAATTCAATCTTCTATTTTATATTACTTAAATAACTACTTAATTATATAATTAATGTAATGATATAACTAATTATTTTACGCAACAAAAAATACAATAAAGTATAATAAATTATGAAATGATAAAAATATAAGAATATTTAAAAGATTTCATTGTTATTTTTAATATAAAAATAATAATCAGCTATAATTTTTTTATAAGAGTTGTTATAAAAGTTGGATCTAAAAACACCTTTAATAAATATTTAATTAATAAGAATTATGCTATATTTTTAACAATTATTTTATCAATTATCAGTTCTGATGGATAAAAAAAATTAGCTTAATGCCTTTACATTCTAGAAATAAAACTTAATACATGAAAACTTTTTAACATTTATAATAGACTAAACACTTTTTGTATATTTCTAAAATATATTTATTCACCATTTCAACTTAGTTTTGAGCGTTATTAATAAAATTACATTTTACCGGCTAAATAAAAATTAAAAACCATTTTATTAATTTAAGATTCATTAGAAAACTAGCAATTGAAAATCAAGACATTAGCCTTTAAAATCAATCGATCAAAAAACACTTAATCGATTAAAAAATTGACAAACAAATCTTTTAAAGAGCTTGAAAAATAAAAAAAAAGGGACCTTTGAAGCAAAATATTCTGTTCTAAATAAAAATTTGAATCATTTACACATAAAATCCAACAAAAAGTTTAATTAAAAACAGAGTTTTTGCAAATTCTGGAAATTGAAGGCCTAAAATAAATTCGAAATAACTACTTCTTAAAATCAAGTACATCGCAGGTGAAATGCACGAGATATTAAACAACTTAATTCTAGTGGAATTCAGTATAATTAATTCAAATGGGAAAGCGGAAAAGCAGCAAAAATTGGGAATCAGAAATAAAAGATTTAAAAATAAAAAATTTTGGGTTGCTTAATAAAGAACAACCATTTTGAGTCAATAGTTTTAATGTTAAAAGCAAGAAAACATGGCTATTTACAATACATATGCATCTTATTATTCGGAAGGTTATATATCATTTTGATAATATAAATTTTTCAATAAAGTGTAATCACAGTAAAAATATTGACAAATTAAAAGTACTTTATTGGTTCTTTTGTTTAGGAACAATATAATGTAAAGATCTAAACTTTCAGTTATAATTAATTACATTCTTATTTTTTGTCCAGCTAACCATAAAAAAAGTAGGCATAATCGAATATTCAAAATTTTAAACGTAAACTTGGCATAAAAATTCAATCTGCACATTTTCAAATTTAGGCAAAAAATATTTAGAAACTTTAATGATCAGATAGATTTATAAAATATCAGATAAATTTTCATGTTTTTATTTGTATCAAAAAAAGAATTAATTTTGAATGACAAGAATTGATATATTGAGAGAAATACAACTTTAAATCAAATTTGCAATATTACAAAAAAGCAATCTAATATTAAATAAATTTGATAGATTGAAAATGTTTAACATTAACAATTGATTATCTTTTGTGTTTAATTTATATTTTTAAACTGATTAATTAGTCAGTTTTAATAGTACTGAAATTAATAATCAAAAATATATTGAACAAAATTTAAGTTTATAAATATAAGTGCAAACTTTATTTAAAATTAGTTTTTTTATGATTTTAGCTTATAACTTAAATAATAATATGTTATATTTTATAATCAGTCATGTATAAAAAAACATAGACCACACTTATTTTAAAATTTAGTATAATTATATTAGTAAAATTTAATAAAAAAATATTTTATTATAAATAAATTATTCTTGATTTAGTTTTGTTTTTTATTTGAATTATTTTATTTTTGTTTTTATTTTATTTAAAAGGCTGAAATTTTTTGTTCAAATTTAAATTAGGTCTGTTTTGCTATTTAACAATATAAAAAAGTTCAATTTAAGTTAATTCAAAATTAAAAAAATATAATTGAATTTATATTGATTAAAATATGTTAACTAATTTGATAATAAATTTTTTTATATTATTAGATTTGTGATTTTTAAAAAAAAACTGATTATAATAGATTATTAATAGATTATTTTTCAAAAAAAAAACTTTAAATTATAATAAAAAAACAATAATTATTTTAACTATAAAAGTCAAAATGTAAAAAAATATAGTTTTTATTGTTTTATAAAACAAATATTAATAAAAAAATAAAATATATATATTACTTATTTAATATATGTATATAGAAAACTAAATTTAAATAAAATTTTTATTACATAATTGTAAAATTATTTATTTAAAATTCACAAAAAAAATAAATTAGCTTAAAATTTTTCTTAATATACAAAATATTAATAGTAATATTTAATATATCTAATTTTACAATAACATATTTTTTAATTATTATTATTAATTTATATATTTTGGTGCTTTTTATTTTTTTGATAAACAATTCTAGTTTTTTAACAGTATCATAATTTTTTTGGTATTTTTTATCAAATAATTTTTGTTATTATAATCTTAGTACTTTTTTTTAATTAATTAATAAACACAAAACAAAACAAAAAAAGAAAATAAAAAATTAATATTTTGTTAATAGTCATATTATTTTAGTATGATTAATAATATTGTATTAATACTATTGGCATTAATAGAAAAGTAATTAAATTCCAATAATATAAGTTTAAATTTATAAAATAAAGTTTTAAATAAAATAAATAATGAATTTATTAAATAATTGTAAATTTAAATATTAAATTGCTAATCATAGAAATTATTTTATAAAAATAGAACTAAACTTGTTTTTAATTTAATTTGTTTGTTTTTTTTGCTTTAGATACTTCTGCTATATATATATAAATTTTTAGAATACAAATTTTTTAATATTTTTACAATTTTTTTAAGTTATTGCTAAAATTTCTGGCATTTTTATTGGTATTTTTGGGATTGTTAAATTCTTAATTTGAATTTATACTTAATTTATTTAGTCCGAAAGTTTGGTTTGAAATTGGTCAAAAGAGGCGTGACGTCGAACTACGACAAAATTGAAATTATTTCATTAATTAAATAATGTGTGGTACCAATATTAAATAATTTCCTTTCAAGCCTAGTTATTTAAAATATAGTACAATTTTTTAGACACAGCCCCAAAAGATTTTTTTATTCAAAATACCTTAATATCAATGCTATAATATATATAAAAATTGATATGTAGTATCGCCTCCTGCATTTAAACGAGCTTGAATACAGGCAAACATGCTACGAATATTAGCAAGTGCCACCTCCTCTGCAAAGTTTTTCCATTCTTTTTACTAGCCCAATAAAAACCTTTTGAAGCACTGTTTTTTTTTGCCACGGAACTGTAAGCAACCGTTTTAGTATATAGCTCTTAAAAAAAAGTTTTAGTGTCTTGAACGATTTTATTAATTTTTTTTGTCAATTTTAACCAGTACATGCATTGAAGGTTTTTCAATTCAAAGTCACACACTCCTATTTTCTAAAAATTTTCTGGTATAAAATTTGAATTTTGAAATTGCAACAGTTTTTTTTGCTATTAATTTTTTTAATTTTATGTCAGTTTTACAATCTGGTGAAAAGTGATGGCGGTAATACCATTAGCGAAATTTATCACGCTACTAACCTTCTTGTAGAAAAAGGTTGATGTATAAATGTTATTTTTGGTTACCACACCTTCCCCGCTATTTCTTTTTTTTTTATATACACTTATAAATAGCTTTTTTTTAAATAAACAACCAAAACTATGAAATATCTGAAATAATCTATTAATGCTTATTACATATTTTTATAAGCCTAAATAATAATAAACATGCTTTATAGTTTTTCATTTCAAGACATAATAATAATAAGTAGTTTGTTTTTTACAAGATAATTTTGGATGGCAAGCTTTTCTATTATTGCAAAATTAATAAGTGAAACTATATCTAAGTATATGAAACAGATTATTATTACTTTTAACAATATTTGATTACCAAGACCAAAAAATTAAGAGTTGATATTATTATTCAAAACAAAGCTTACATATCCAAAAATTGTAGTTAATATAATATCATTTAAAGAATCAAAAAATTCAAAATGTATAATTACTAAAATTGTAAGATTAAAGAATAAAATTGCAATTGTGATAATAAATATCAAAAAGTTAATTTGCTTTGACCAGCCACAGGAGTCGCGTGTGGTTGCCCAATTCAGAGTTTCGTGCTGAATGTGGGAGGAGAGGGTTGATCCAGTCGGAAGGGTTTGTGGTCGTTGAAGTTAGGGGTGCTTTGAGTCTATCGCCTAAGGAGGAGCTTTTTTAGAGTAGTGTTTGATAGGGGTCGGTTGATTTGTTTTGGTTTTATGAAACGTAGCCATTTTGTTCCGAATTGTATTTTAGGAAGGTGAGTCTGTTCGTGCTGTTCTTTCGTCTTGTCTGTGTAGTGTAGCCTTGATTAGCTCGGGTGGCTGGTCACATGTAGAATAACGCGTAAGTTGCGTCTAATTTAGAACTTTTATTAGGTGGCGCTCGTTAATATTAATTTTCAAGATTTTTCATTTTAATTTTAATATTTATATTACAAATAACATTTTTTTGGTTATATAATTTAATTTTATTAGTTTAAAATTAATTTATTAGTTTAAAATTAATTTATTACAATAAATAACGTTACATTTTTTCTGTAAAAATTTTTTTTATAAATTTTTATTAATATATTCTTATAATTTTAATTCAATAATTTTTATCAATAATTTATTTAATTGTTCTCTTTCATATTTTTGGTATTTTCTTTTATAAAAAATAAGAGACTAATAATTAATTATTGAACCGATACTTTGACACAAATTAAAAATTCCAGTTGAATTTTGAACATTCTGTAGAAAATGTAGAAAGAAATTATATGACAAAAATTTCCTTATTAACTAATAATTTTTTCAATTTTATGGAACAAAAATATTTATTTGAGCATAAGAGTATTCTTCATAAATTATTTATGTTGTCTTCATTAAAGCTGAATAATATATTTCGATTCACAATTAATAAGCTAACGTTTAAATTATATGCTAACTATCTTGCCTAAATTTACTCAATATACTTCTTGACGCTTGATTTTACTTTCATCAATGGCTGATAAGCTTTATTTATTTAATATAAAATGAAAAATTTTATATTAGTATCTTAAAATGAATGCTTCAATATTAATCCCCGAATAGAAGCCCCAAATAAAAATCAATCTTGATAGTATAATAATTTTGTAAATAATAAAAAGCTAAAAAGTAAAAGATTCAACCATAACAATATGATAAAGTTCACATTCATTCTTATTTATTTGATCAATGATGAGAATATTCTCAACCCTATGAGTGAAAGCATAATGTTATAAGTTTACAAATAATTTGAAAAATAAATTTTATAGATTGAAGTTTACAGAAGCAAAATCTATTAGTTTATACGAAATATCAAATTTTCTATCAAACATGTTTATACATAAAATTTTTGAAAAGGAAACGCTTTACAGTCAATATTCCTCACATTTGAAAATAAATGTAAAACTTCTTTTAAAAATAAAACTATATACGATAGTCTATACTATATATAAAGCTAAATATAAATAAAGAACCAATTCCTCCTCAAATTTTTCATCTGTTTCATTATTAAAGTGCTTACTGATTTCGTTAGTTTAACTAGGACGCAAACGTATTAATCCATCATTGCTAATTTAATCAATTCCCAAATCCAAATCCAACTCTAAAAAAGGTGTTTAGACTCAAGTTTTTAAATAATAAATATAATAAATGAAACACTTACCATTTGTAGAAAATTTAGGTTTTGAAATTAACAGGCTTCTATATCTTGTCCTATCTCGAATAGCATCTTGTGTCTCTTCAGGTTGAAGTATTTTTTCACGTATAGGTTGATTTAAGTTACAATGATCACGAGCAGCAATAACACTTTGTTGGAATTGTTCTGCTGTATCACGACAATACGGATCATATTGCCAATTTTTTTCAATCATTTCCCGAATACATTGAGGTGTATGTTGTTTGATTATAGGGCGTTTTCCATCAATCACGTCAAAGCGTACATGAATAGGATGTGTATTATTCAAAGGTCTTTCTCCCGATATAATTTCACATGAAATGATAGCAAAGCTGTATATA
>JAAOMT010000771.1:9367-140152 GCA_016748015.1 Geosiphon pyriformis | reverse complement strand
TTATCCGCTTAGGAATTTATGTAACTATAGTGAAGTTTTGGGCAATGTAAAGGCACTCTTTGCATGAATATACAGAGGAGTGGCACAAAATTAGGAAAATTATTTTTACTTGATATATTTCCACATATTTTTAATTGGGCTAAGATCTGGTGATTATGGAGGCCATGTTAAAGTCACAATTCCAAAATTATTTTAGACTTCTTTCATAAGCTTGTACTTGTGAGCTGAAATGTTGTTTTTCTAGAATATTGGTAACCTAAAAGTCAAATAACATTTTTCTCTTACTACTATAATCAACTATTAAACAGATTTGAATACAATAGAAAAATGTATTCATAATGGCTTGACACTTATTTTATACACCTATTACTTAAATTTTCATGATGAATTAAAATGATATGGTTCTATAAATAAAAGCTATGAACTATTAATAAGGGAAGAATCATTTAAATTTTGTTAGAATTTAAGTTTGTAAGGGAAAAGTAAGATGAAAAAAGGATCATACATTTGAAGTTAATAACCAAAAAGAAGACGCTTATTCTCGTTCTAAAATTGAAATTGTTGACAACCGAATAAAAGTTTTGTTGATAATTTCAGTTATTACGTCTTTGTTGTTGCCGTTGCTGTTGTTGTTGCTGTTCTCGTTGTTGGGAATTTGGGTCTTGATGTTGTTGTTGTTGGGAATTTGGGCTATGGTGTTGTTGTTGCTGTTGTTGTTCTTGTTGTTGATGTTGATGTTGATGTTCTTGTTGTTGGGAATTTGGGTCTTGATTTTGTTGTTGTTGTTGTTGGGAATTTGGATTATGTTGTTTTTGGAGTATTTGGGACAAATGATTCATACTCCCACCCGAATTTGAACTTTGTTGAAGGTAATTGAAATGTTGTTGTGGATTAAATCACTGGTTTTCATGGTATTCATCGTAGTTGGATGACAAAGTGGCATTTAGTCTATGATGGCCAAATTCTTCATTATTGAATGGTATAGAAAATTCATGGTTTTGCGAGAAAGAGCTCATAGTAGGAATATTCGGATTACCACTAACAGATCCAAGATAATTATTGTTAGTAAGTGGCCGGGTCATTTTTAAAGTATAAAGTTTCGAGACTCAACGCCATACTTATATACGTGTTTTATCTGTGAATATTTCTTGTATTATCTTTCATAAGTTTAAAATTTTTTATTTTTACATAAATTCAATTTCCAATTGATCTGGTAATATATCCCCGAGTGTGTCAAAAAATTAATAATGCATTCAAAGTATTAATCAACAACTCGAAAAAGAATTTGAACTCATTAAGCAAATTATAAATAGTTTAAACGATTTCAGGTAACCAAAATTTTTCAAAAATAATAATTTTAAATTAAAATAGGAGAAATACAGTTTGGGATAAAAGAATCGAAATTAATTAAATGGCTATTATATCTCAATTAACAAAAAATATCTTATTTTAAAACTAAAAAACTAGAGTTTTTTATTGCCATTTCCTTCTAATTTAGCACAAGCTTCCTTATTTATATATTTTATTTGATTCCTATAACCTGATTAGTGTAAATCGGACAAAATCACGCCACTCGTCCCCGATAAATTGCTCTAATTCTTGGCGATTTTTGTTTCTTCTAGCTTTTTGATAGACCAATATTTTTAAATATAAGATAGTTTTAACCTTTGCATGATCATGTCCCTTTTACCAGCTTATCTTTATTAGTACCATCCTATTTTAAGTATTCCAAAAAATTTAATATCAGACTAAATAGTAGGATACACAGAAAAATATTACACCACTTTTCGCCATTTTCTTTTTAACAAACAATCCATGCAAAGATCTATACTAGTTGTCATTTAAATTCTCTAGAAACTTAGATGCTATATTTAATGAGTTCATGGGTGAAATAAACACAATTAAAAAGAAGTCGATATTTGGCATGAATAAATAATGTTAAATTTTTATCAATTTCAGGAATCATTTCAAAAGGAAACCGATTGGTTCAATTCTAGATTTTTATTGTTAGATTTCTACAGTAGAAAAAAATTTCATGATGCTGTCATTGTAAATATCACGTTCCGGATAAACTTCATAGTTCAATTAAAAAGCAAATCGGGGAGCTTCAATTTTACCAATGCATTGTGTTTCATCAAAAAATTTTAGAATTTCTCCAGACTTCTGACCAAATCTAAATTCAAAATTCAATTGCTTCATATTTTCAACAATTGAATGAAATCTGAAAGCTTTATTTCAATAAAAAAAAAACTAAACTTGTTTTAATATATAAATGTACATTGGAACTAAGTTTCTCTGATATTATGCATTTAGATAATGCTCAATATAAAATTTTACATAATTAATCAACTCGCCGCGAAATAAAATTTTTTGATCGATCTCTCGCGATTTTCATGTCATCGTTATGATTACCCAATGGTCTTGAGCTGTTCCAGAATACTTTATCGGTTATAAATTCATTGTTTCAGCAATAAAGGGACAAGATATTTTCTTGATTGTAAATTCCTGAATTCAATCACTCAATAATGATCATTTCAGCTCCGAATTTTATCGTCAACATGATACTTGTGGAATTTTCAATTTTAATAATCAGCTAGCAAATACCAACAATTCTCTTGAAACCATTCGTTCCATATCTCCGGGGAAAAAGCATGCATACGAAATTGATACAGCGAAAATGCTTTAATACGTCGTGTTTATAAAAATCTCTTAATTTTAATTGAATGATTTGGAAACGGTTAAAAAAAGAAAACTTCGAGCTAGATAACTCAAATATGTGCTTTCGTCATGTTAATTTTTCAAAAGTTGATGAACTTGATTCAGAATTCACCGGAAAAGTTACAAGTGCAGGTCCAATGCCTCTTAACCCTCACCACTGGCGAAAAGTCACCCAAAGAAAAACCTCAGCGTTTGCTTTAATAAAGCCCAATGTGTTCAAAAACAGTACTAAGTATCGAAAGCGATTACTCCGAATCACCCACGTTCAAGCAATCGGTAAAAACTCATCATTCAACAGTTGTATTATCAAATGAAAATCATCAGCTAGCACAAAAAGAAGCCAAAGAACAAAAACCACCCATCATAGATATCAGCGTTCACGTCGTTCATCTTTAATGCTCTCACCTCTACAAATTCACAACTTATCAACAACCAGTTCAAGTCCTCCAAGAAATCTAATGTCAATTCAATCGATCACTAATAAACTGAACATATCGTTGCCAACATCACCCATTTCCTTGGTAGCGTCATCATCCAAAGACTATTTTACATGCTCCAACCAGCCATTCCCTTCCTTTTTCTAATTATTGGAAAACATATAAAGCCCAAAGTCAATGAGTCCTCATTCTTCCACATCAAAAGAGGATTTTCAATGTGTCCATCCTAATTTAAAAAGAAATCTTCGTAATTTATGCCCATGTGTAAAAAATATCACAAATAATCTTTTTCCCTTTACTAAATTTGGAAATAAATTTAATTAATATAATGCTTTTCGATAACCACATTATCTGTTTATTTTGAAGTTTGCGATACTATGCATGGTATGTTCATTTATTTTAATCTTTAAGCTAGAATAATAAAAAATCTTTTTTGTATTTTCAAAATTTTTTATTCCATTTTCTACTCTCTTGTACGGGGCATATTAATTTTAGGGCTTTTGGACTTTGCATTTTTTGAGTTTGGCTTCTTTAATTTCCTCATTCTTTTATTTTTCACTTCACTGTTTTGTTTTTTAATCTTAGGATTGGTTTAAAATACTTTTTGAACCTTTTTTTATTTAGTGGTTTTTCTTTTAGATTCCATTTCTTAACTATTCTTATCGCATCAAAGTTCTGTTTTACATTTTTAGTTCTGTTTCAAAGTATCATCATTTTCGCTTCTATTTCTTTAAATAGCATACTGTCTTTCTTTGTATATACTTTTTTGAAAATTTAACAAGAGTCTTCTCTCTTTTATTTAATAAAAATTTTTCTGATATAACTTTTTTTTTTGGATGTAAAATTCTGGGAAATTTGTTTCTATTGCATGTGGGCAAGGTGATTTTTTCTCGAAATCATATTATCATTTGATTATCACATTTTTAGCTTCAAATTTCAAACTTTATTGATCTTAATTAATCATCTCAAGACTGGTTTTTATTGTTTTATTGATACAAATGTCATGTAATGTATAAAAAAAGGAAATTTTAGATCTAATGTATGAAAAAGCAAACCAAACTAAACCTGGGGAAATAAGAGTTTGAAACATGCAGTTCAAAGGGTGAAACCATTGATTACACAATTTCTTTTGTTTATTTAACACATGGTTAAAAATTTACACGAATTCGATCAAAAAATTAAAAATTAGAATTCTAAGTATTAATATTATTTGCTTACATAAAAATGTCGATTACAGATATCTATATATATTAAAGAATTATAAAGATTAATCTTTCAATAAAGAATTTGTATTCAAATATTAAAACTTTAAATTCAAAAAAATAAAATTAATTGGAAGATTAAATTGAAGTCAGAACGAAACTAATCATTTTAAGATTGTTAAATATTAAATTAAAATAATGTATACATGAAACTTTATGTTATTTAATTAAGAACATAAACTTCACAAATGAATCTATACAAAAAAAATTTTAAAGCCTCATTTCAATTATTAAAAACAATATGTGCTGATAAAATAATAAAAAATCTGCAAAAAAAAACCCCCCAATATTTAAAAATAAAAAATCTTTTGAATTAACAAAAAATTAAAGTTATTGCATGAATTTCTTAAATTTAATTGTTTATTTCCATATTTTATTAAAGACAAAGTATAAAACAAATATTAAAAAAATGTAATAACATGTAAATATTTATTGATTATCAAAAATTAAACTAAAAAGTAATAAAAGAAATTATTTGAAGCTATTTGAAGTGGATCCGTTTGAACAGATAATTCGGAGGTTTCAGCTGAGGATCCTGGTATATTATTTAACTCACTATTATCTATAGATGGCAAAAATGCCAAGTTGCCTATCTCTTGTGAACTGGGGATTCCATTTCATGGGTTAGTATTTTGGCTATTATTATCTAAAAAAAGGATTACTAGATAGGGAAAAAGGATTTGAGTTTAAATTAATATTATCGTTCGAAGGATCCAAGTTTAAATTAATATTATCGTTCAAAGAAAATGGTTCAAATAAATCCTCCCTTTTAACAATACTTGTGATAGATATAGAGTTTGCATGCGCAATTAAATCTAAAAAAAATACAATGAAAAACGATAAAAAGATTTTTTGCCGATTAACTTTTTGAAAGTAATTTTTAGTTTGATGCTTTCTTTGATAGATATTATCATTGTGAATGACTGATTAGAAAGCTTTTTTTAAAAAAAATGATTTGTATTCTTAGTTTTAAATTGAATGAAACAAGCCCTCATTGAGAGATCTTACAGATTTATAGTTTTTAAGCTGCTGCATAAAAATTCAAAAACTTAGCTTGTTTTTATATTAATTTTTACAAAGGAAAAAACATGAAAAGAAAGTATTTTTGTTTTATCTGTTAGAGTTAAACATTAATAATAATAATAAATATGGTTCTATAGCAGAAAAAATTAATCCACTAGTGATTAATATGATTTTATTGCGCATCAAAGTTATGCTTAGAATCTGTGAAAAAAAACTACTTATCAAAGCAATATATAAATTTTAATATAAATTCTTTAGTTTAAATTTCAAAATATAATCCTATCAGTCCAGCTTTTTTCAATTCCGAAAGTTATAAAAATAATTCCTTAAATTTTTTCAAATATTCAACAGATTCTAACAATTTCTTTCACCTATTATAGCTTGATCATTTGCAAGGAATAAATTTAAATCAAGGAATAAATTTAAATCAAGGAAAATTTATAATAATCAAATCGGTCATGAAAACTAGAAAGATATCAACGTGAATAATCCGGCGTGAGACCAACCAACTTAATGGGATGTGAATTGATTAGTTATTTTTATTCGTCACATGGTCATAAATTTGGAAAGAAAATCAATGCCTATTTAGCCAAGAATAATTGGCTGACTAATAAAAATTTTGATTTCTAAGTGCAATCTATACAATAAGATTTAAGTTTACCATCTTTCGAAGGATTTATTTTTGAATCAACATAATTTTATTCGGCAAATGATTCATTAAAATAAATTTATAAATTTGGGGATCCGAAATTTCTCATCTTTGGATGCTAGAATTGCTAAAATCAAGAAAATAAAACTATGGATCTTGAAAAATAAGAAATGATCCCAAATTAAAGATAAAACTTCAAACAAGTTTTTAATTTGGTTCACACTTTTGATAACTGGAAGAGTTAATTTAATTATTAATTTAGTTATTACTTGATTGTTAAATTTGATATTTGTTTTTTTATTAACTATATAAACAAATTTTTCAAAACATCATTTAATTTTAAATTATCTTATCTTTAAATTAAAATCAAACTTTTTTCTTTTTTTTCTTTTTTTTAAATTGTATTATTGGTAATAATCTTAATTTAATTTTATTTTTAAGATATTAATATAAAAATTTATTTATTAAAACACAATTTAATCATGAAATATTATTTTATGGTTAAAAACTGCTATACATATATATAATTTATATTATAATTTTAAAATCAAGAAAGGTCAAGCTTTTTAAATACATTTATCATATAACACTTTAAGTATTTTTTTTATTTTCTATAATATTATTTCCAATATTTGTTAAAAATATATATGTTTAATTATTTGACAGTTTGTTAAAATTGTTTTTAGTTTAAACACTAAAATGGAAATTATTTTATTTGCAAATATATTATTGGCACATATTATATTGTTTAGCTTATTTATTTTTACAATTTTAAATGTGTTTTATAAATTTATTAATATTTGTTATTAATTGTGAAATTTATTAATAAATAAATATTTAAATTTTACTATTAATTTATTATTGTACTATTATTACATTATTATTTATATTTATTTATTTTATTTCAATTGTTATTTTTAATAAAATTTCTCAAATATAGTGAAATAATAATATTAAAATTTAAAGTAATATATTTAAAAAAAAAAATATCTTTTTTAAAAAAATATATTAATTATTAGTTGAAAATTTTAAATTTGAAATAAATACAATTTAATAAAAACAATAATAACTTTTAAAAATAAATTTCCATTCAAATTAATTTAACTTTTGAACCAAATTAATTTTTTATTGTTATTTTTTAAAGTAATATAATATTATTAAAATTATAAACAAATTAATATAAAGACACTTAAAAATTATTATTATAAAAATTAAATTCTTTAAACAATTTAAAAACTTAATAAAATAATTTGTTTTTAGTACATTTTTTTTTATATTATAAAAAAATTTGTGTTATACAAATTTAAAATATTTTTGCATTATTTAAATTATTTAAAGATAAACTATTTTTAAAATTTATTAGAAAATTTATTTTTTTCTTTCTTAAATTTACAAATACATCTAAAACAAAAAGTATATTAGTTATAACTTTTATTTCTAATAATGTTTTTACCAGTTTTAATACTTAAAAAGCTCTTTTTAAAGTAGAAACAACTAAATAATGCTTTTTTTAAATAATATAAAAACAAAACAGTCTTTAATTACTATTAAAAAAAAACTTCTTTCTCTCTTTCATCCAAAAATCCCAAAAAAGAGTCTATAATTTTTTCGAAAGAAGTTTTTTACCATTCAGTATGATAAATTAAAACCATTCTTTGATTACGAGGCCACTGTTGGCTTTGTTATTGCTGTTATGAAAAAGACCATTAAAGTTTCTGGTTCTGAGGGTGGTTTCAAGACTGTTGTATCAAGGAAGAAAAGGAAGGGAAGTGTATTGGAAGAGAGTATTGATAATAAAGGCGTTGTTGCCAAAGCTCTTGGTGTTTGTTCATGGGGTTTTGAGACTGGTAATACTATGGAATCTGAGAGTATTGACATGAAAGAAGAATGTTTGGTCGAAGAAACCAGTGTGGACTATAATGAATATGGTACTTTTGCAGGAGGGGATCTTGATCAAACACCAAAAGATTTGTGTGTGAAGACCAAGAAAGTGTTAGGGAAGCCACTGGGTGTAATTGATTATGATACTGTTGATACAGAAGATGATATATTGGATGATTCTCTATTTCTCTTATCTTCTCTTCCAGTCAAACTGTCTATTCAAGTGCCTGTTTGCAAATCCTTCACTTTAGATATTGATCTGGTAGTGGTGGCTGGAAAATCTTCTCAGGAAAAAGTCAATTTTGTCAGAAAAATCTTTTTAAGTGTAAATGGTTTTGGGAGGGCCTCTACCCCCTCAAAATTTGGGGGAATCATCCAGGCATTTTTCACTTCTGAAAAGACAATGATGGCAGCTGCACAATTGGCAAATAATTGTGGTGTTGTGGTAAACACCAATCTTAAGCACCCCATCAACAATCATATGAATTGGGCAATTATGTTGAAAAAAATTCCTGTGGAAACTTCCATTGAGGAAGTGCATGCAGCCATTTCTGAATTTGGGTGTATTAAGTCAATCAAGATGCAGTTGGTAGGTCTATGGCAAAAAGCAATCATTGAATTAGAGGATCAAATTCAGGCTGATCTCTTGGCAGCTAAGTGGTCCATCCTTATTGGAAAAAATGCAGTGTGTGTGGCTCAGGCCGATGTTGACAAACAAACATGGAATGCCAGAGATGAATTTAGGGCTTTGCTTTATACTCTCCCCATGGGCACCAACACTTATGATCTTTGGGACTTCATTGGTTCAGTCAGTGGGAAAACATGTGTTATTGAATACAGTTCTGTCAGTTATGTCTGAGCATGCTGTACCACTGTGTGCTTCAATTCTGAAGGTAGTCTTATTCAGGCAATGGCAAACACTCCTGTTATAAAAAGTGTTGGTCTCCAATGGTCTCATTTAACTGCTGTACTGTGCTTAATTTGCAAAACTTCTGGTCATACTTCTCTTGCTTGTCGTATTGCTGGTGTGTTCTCAAGTCCTAGGAGCAAGAGAGCTCCTCTCTTAGCTCAGGATCAGTTCTGTCTGGTAAAGATATATGAAAAAAAATTTGCCTCTGTTTCTCATTCTTTGGCTTTTCTGACTGTTAATGGTGAATTGGAAAACTGTTTGAAGAATATTGAAAGCAGTCTTGTTAGCCTTGTGAGACAAATTGGTAAGTTAACTAAGAGGTTAGACTCATTCATGCTGGCAGTTTCCCAGCCTAGCTCTGGATGTCAGCTGCCAGTGACCCCCCCATCGCAGAATTAAAGGAAGGATATAATAATGAAAGTGAGTTCAGGTGATGCCACTAGTGACAAGACTGCTGCCATTCTTGGTTTAACTGCCTCACCTGAGGTTGTGAAATTGGAAAACATGTTGGAAGGTCTCTCTGCTTCGGTCATGAGCCTATCAGCATGCTTAGACAGTTTGGCTTTGGCAGGTGGTGCTCTTCCTCTACCTCTTTCTCAATTAGTGGTCTGGTATGGAAAATTGCTACATGTAATGTTCATGGATTGAACAATCCTGCAAAGCAAGATGATATCATTTGTTGGCACAAAGATATGGACAATTTGGTTTCTATTTTCACAGAGTCAAAGCTTAAAGGGAAAGTTCACTCATGGTTGGCCAACAAATTTGATGGTGTTCAGGTTTTTACTTCTGGTCTGGATTCTGGTTTTTTGGATGCTGGGGTGTTAATCGTCATGAATTCTTCTTTAGCAAAGCACATCTACAAGATCTCTGAAGTGCTTGGTCAGCTCTTATCCATAAAGTTGCTTTTCAAAAATAAACTTTCAGTGTCTATTTTGGGGCTCTATGCTGGTGCTTCATCAGTAGCTCAGTTTTCTTAGGCTGGTGAGATCAACTCTCTTATTGCTAAAGCCATTAATGAGTCTTCTTTTGTTATTCTTGGTAGTGATTTTAATAAAGATGGTTTGCACAAATGTGCCAGTTTCAAAAAATGTTTTGATTTGGGTTTGATTAACTCTCTGAGGGGGAGCTCTTTTGTAAAGTCACCTACTTGGTACAATTCTTGTGGTATTACTAAGACAATTGACTACATGTTTGTTTCTTCTAATTTGGTTGGTGTGGTGGTGGATTGTGGTGTGGATGGTGTTGAGGAATATTTTGATACTAATCACAAGACTGTTTATGTTTTTGTGGGACTGGATGGCCTGCTCAATGTCCAGCTGAATTCACTGCACAAACAAGCTAATAGAGATTGTTGGAAGTATGATGTCAAAAATACCAATAAGATTAAGTGGTCAGAATTCAGGAATGCTACAGCTGCTAATGCTGTTATGTTCTTAGATGAGTTTGTTGTAACTAAGCAGTTTTCTGATCTGGATGCAATGTGGGACATTGTTTATAAAGTTATAATTCTTTTGGCTGGTGGAATGTTCAAGAAAAAATGGTTTAGGAGTTTTGATTGTGTTTTTAATAAGGTATCTTCCTGGTTTCATAAACTGGAGCTACTTGTGTCTAAACTGGTGAAGGCTTTTCAGTTGGTTTTTGGTGAAGATTTCGTCTTGTTGTTGGATATTTGGAACAGGCTTAATTCTGTGAGCACTTCACCAGTGAGATTTCTGTTTTTTTCTGGTGCTGGTTTTGATGCAATCCATTCTGGGCTGGCTAAGACAAGAAAGTCTTACCGCTCTTCTAAGTTGTTGGAATCTAAGTGTGCTGAAGAATCTAGTATAAGGCAGGCTATTAAGAGGAGAATAGAGAGTTTTGAGGTGGATAAGAGTCACACTATTAAAAGTGTTTTGGAGCATCCTTTTTGTAAAGTAGTGTTGGATCATTTGGTAGATGGTAGAGAGTTAGTCCTGGAGCCTAAGTTGGTTAAATCTAAGGTAGATGGAATCATGGAGAGTTGGACTAGAAAATGTGTGGTGGCTTCTGATATTTTTGGTGATTGGACAAGGCAATTTCTGCTTTTGGATCATGTTTTCAATGGTGCCTTCTCTGATATAATGTATTCAATTGGTTTTGATGAGATGTTTGGTATTATTTCAAATTTGCCCGATGAGAAAGCAGCTGGTCTTTCTGGTATCCTTAATAAACTTTAGAAACACTGTTACAAGTCAGTCTTGGATATGCTTTTAGTGCTCTTAAATTTTTGTTTGGGTTGTTAGTCAGTACTTGGATCTTGGAGGGAAACCTGGGTCTTAATAATTCTTAAATCTTACGAGTGAGAAGAGGTTCTTACAAATACTCACCCTATTGTTTTGATTGAAACAGCTTGCAAGATCCTTTCCAAGATTCTTTCAAATCAGATCTCTCTGGCTTGTAGCACTTTTAATGTTCTCTGTGGGGACAATTTCTCTGTTCTGAAAAATATGTCTACTCAATCGCCTATCTTTGTTATTGGTTCAGTGATCGATGATGCTTTGGAAAAAAACTGAAAGTTGTGGCTGGTTTTACAGGATATGCGCAAAGCTTATGATTCTGTTGGTTGGGAACATCTCAAGAGGAGTTTGATCAGGATCAAAATATGTGACAAATTTATCAGATTTTTTGGTAGCATTCATAATGGTTGCACTAACAGAGTGATGACAGATTTTGGTTTGACTAATAGATATCATGTTCACGATGGATTAGATCAGGGAGAGGTTTTTTCACCACTTCTCTAGTGCATATTTTATGATTTGCTTTTGTGTAAGGTTAAGAAACAGAAGAGCATTTGTGGTTACAGGTTGATTTCTCATTTTGTTTCTAAGACTGGCCAAGTAGAATCTCAAGCTGGGCTAACATCATTTCTGGCCACTAGTGCTTTTGTTGATAATACTATCTGGGTCGGTAGCAGCCAAGCTGCTACACAACACATCCTCAATGTTGCTAGTGAGTTCTTTTATTTAAATGACATTTCGATAAACAATGACAAAACTGTGGCCATTTCTATCAACTGTCAGGTCACTGCTCTTTACTTAACTATCAGTGATATGCCAATTTCCATCACTAAAAGAGGTGAATCTCATCATTATCTGGGTATTTTTTTATCTTCTAATGGTCTTTCAAAGTCTAGCTTGGTTAAGGCACATTCAGATATTCGGTTTTTTGTCAATTTTATTCTGAAAAAAATTATTTCAGATAAACAGTTTGCTTATTTGGTGTCTTCAGTTCTCTTTCATATTGTTAGCTACAAAACTCAGTTCAGTTTTATTCCTCTCAGTATGTGTAATAAATGGAATGCTTTAATTCACAAGGTCCTGAAATTCAAATCTGGGCTGTCTTTGGACTTTCCCAATGATGCACTTTATTATTCTTTCTTGTACAATTTAAAGACTTTTGAGCAAATTCAGGCTGAGAGCAAGTTGGCTTCTGTTATTGCTTTTGCAAATTCGGTTGGTGTTTTGGGTTGCTTGTTTTCTTATAGGTCTCACAATCTCCAGGTTCTTAACTGGTGTTCTCGTCACTCTTTGTTGTTTTCTGTTCGTGTTAAAGTCAGCCCTTCAAACAACTTTTTGGCAGGTGTGGTTTGTATTTTTTCTGGGTGTGATTTGTCTTTGGGTAGATCTCTGGCTGATGCTTTTTGTCTTTGGTATGGTACTTCTATGTCTCTAGTACTCAGTAAGACAATTTTCTTCAAATGTGTCTCCTCCCTTAGGCATTATGGTATTGCTTTTGTAGAACAGCTTTGTGACTGGAATGGCATTGTTTTTGATTGGAAGACTTTCAAGTGTTGGAAAAGACTGAACTCTCATGGCCTGGTCCCCTTTTAGTTTGATTTCTCTGTATGTTTTTTTAGTGGTGTAGCTTTTCCTTCTTGTCATTTCCCTTATGAGAGTGTTGGTGGTTCTTCTGACATCTGTCAGTCTCTTGGTTTTGGTGTTATTTGTAATGATCTGTTGAGTGTAGGTGCCGCCTGCCTCTCTGTGTACACAGATGGGTCTCTGAGTAACTTAGACACTGTTGACATATTGGCTGGTGCTGCAGTTTTCTTTGAAAACATTAATTTGGGTCTGAGTGTAGGGGTTTCTGGTTTGGTTTTTTCTACTTTGGCAGAGTTGCAGACCATTGCTTTGGTTTTTGAGTGTGTTTCTTCTTTTCATTCAGTTGATTTGTTCTTGAACAGCCAGGTGGCTATCAATGCTTGCAGGTCGAAGTCTTTATTGGTTGGCCCTGATTTCAAGAATTGTTGTTGAATTGAGCATCGTCACATCACCAATGTTATTTATCACAAAAATTTGGATGTTAATTGGATTAAGGTTAAAGGCCATTTGAGTGTCTCAGGCAACGAGTGTGCTGATGCGCTGGCTAAGAATGCTGCCCTTTCTGCCTGGCATTTGCCCCACTTGGTCAGTGAGAGGTTTTTGAAGGCTGGTGTTAATACAGTTTTTGGTAATTTGAGGCATTTTGTTCATGACATATTCAGGTCAATCCATCGTGCGCATTGGGAGATTGGTTCTGGTTCCTGAGTTGTTCCAGGTTGTTTGCATGCTGATATTGACTGGTTGAGGTCCTCTCTGGTGTGGCACCTGAATTCTCACATGGTGACTGGTTTTACTAGTATTTGGATGGCTGGCTTTTGTACATATTTTATGAAAGCTCTTTATCATCACTTTCCTGTTGCTGTGCGAAAGCATCTGTATGATAGGGGTTATTCCAGTGTAATTTGTTTGTTTTGTGGTGAGGTAGAAGTCTCAAACCATGTCTTTTCTTGCTTTTCTGATGCTGATAATTGCGCCAATTTGTTAGACACTTATGTAGCTGCCTGGGAGGTGCATTCTGGTCTGTTTCATTCTTTTTCGTACATATTGCAGTTGTTGTTGACTTGTATTTTGGATGTGATTGTCAGTACAATTCTGTGTAAGGGTTTTGTTTTTGGCAATTGGTATTGTGAGTTTGTTTCTGTTTACAAGGATCCTAAGATGGTAGTGGTCAATGTTGTAAATTTTATATGGAAGTTTTGTCTTGCATTTCGTAATAATATCTGGCTGGTCCATGTGAAACACCGGGCCATTATGAAGAAGAATAAGTTGATTCCACATGATCGGCTAGAGTAATTAGGTTGTTGAGTGTTGCTAATGCACTTGGCATTAGTTTTGGGTATTATAAGTGTTGTTTGTTTTATGCAGGTGTTGGTGACATGGCTTCAGTTCATATAAGTACATAGTGTTGTTCTGACTAGTCTGAATGTCTGGTCATGTGTAGCAAAGACATGATTCTTGCTTAGTTTAAATCATTTATATGATATATAGCACTAAGTGGTGTTTGAATTCCACTTGTTAAACTTTAATAAAAAAAAACTACTATTAAAATATTGTTTTTGGCTTTGAGTACAACTTTTTTTATCTAAAAAAGTTAATTTAATAATATCTAAAAAAAGCTATTTTTATTAGTGTTTTTAAGAACACTATTTTTACTTTAAAGCTTGTTTTTTTGTTATAACTATACTAATTACAGTGCTTATTCTAAATCTGATTATAAACAATAGTATTTTATTAAGTTACCTAATTTTAAAACTGAATTAATTAAATAAAAATAATTTTTTTTGCAAATATTGTTTTTGGTAATAACTAAAAAATTAATGCAAATTATTAAAATATTTTTAAATAAGTGGTTTTTATTTAAATGTCTGGTAAAATTGCTAAAATTAAAATAGTTTATATTAAGTTTGCTTTTGAATTTATATAAGTTTTTTTGGTTTGAAGTTAATTATAAAGAACAATAACAAAGTTTTTTGTATAAAGTTTGTATTTCAAGTTTTCTTAAATTAAATTAAGCTTTCTGATTCTTTTTTTTATTTCTTTTAAAATTATAAAATTTTTATAAGTCTGTTTTTGCTTTTGTTATTGTAACTTTATATAATTTTTTTGAATATTATTTTTAAAAAGATCAAGTATTTTTAATAATTTTGTGAGTATTAAACTAAAATCTATTGGTTTTTAATATGTTGTTATATATTTTAAGTTTTTTGAAGTTGTTTATGCTATTTTTATTTATTAGTTAGTTTTAATAATTAAAAATAATATTTAAACTTTTTTTGTCAATTAAAAAGAAGTTATTATTTTTTATAATATTTTAAAACCAAATCAATCAACTTTTTTTATAATTGTACAGTCTTTAAAATTAGTAATTTGGTTTTTCAAATTGGTAAATAAACTTGTTTTATTCTTTAATTTTTTAATATTAATTATTATTAATAATTTTTTATTATTATTTTCAAGTTTAGAAAACCTTTTAATAAATTAATACTTTGTATAAAAATTATTTGATGTGTATTTATAATACTATTTTTGTTGTTGTTTTTAAGCAGTTTTTAAGTTTTTTGTCATATTTAAAATTTTTGTTAATTGATTTATTAATTTGTGTTTTATGTTAAAGTTGTTGTTTTTTCAAAAATTTATAATATTATTTCTTCTATTGATTTTGTCAATGCTAATTATAATTCTAAGATTAACTTATTTAAGTTAAAACTTTAAAACTTGTCAAAATTGGTTGAGTTTATTGTTGTTAAACCAAATAAATTTTGCTATAAATATTGAAATTAAATTTGTTTTATCAAATTTTTAAATTAAAGGTATATTTAAGTTAATTTTTTATTTGCTTAAAAACTCTAGCCAGTTTAAGAATAGAAAAAAAACCTATTTTTTTAATGAGCATAATTTTGGAAATTTGTCTGCTGTTATTTAAGTTATAAAAAAATTTATAATATATGTAGTATATATTTAGAAAAAAAATAATGTTTTGTAAAAAGAAGACTGAAAAATAGAAACATTAAATATATTTAGTTTAAAAGATAAATAATATTTATTAATTTAAATTTGAATAATTAATTATATATTATAAAAAACATAAGTTAACTGTATAGTTTAACTTTTAAAAATAAAAACATTATAAATTTTGATAAGATTATACTTAATTAAAACATAAAAAAACAAATTTTAAAACGTTTTTCAAAATATATTCACTGATATTTATTAAAAAATGGATTAATTTCTTAATTGAAAAAAGCTAGAAAACATTTTTACATAGTAAAAGTTTCATTGTTTTGAAGTTCTTTATATATTTTTTTTACAAATTTTTATATATTGTTTATTTAATTAATAATAATTATTTTTCAAGTAGTTTTTTTGTTTAAAAGCTGGCACTGTAAATACTTTCAGCCAAAAATAAAAGTAAAAAAGTATTAAAATGAATTTTATAAAAGATATTCAAAAATAAAATATTTAATTACAGATTTTGTAATAAAAAATAAACTTTAATTTAAGAAATATTAAAAATAAGAATGTTTAAAGAATTTGAGTTATAAATAACCAAAACAGAACAAAGTTTAATTATGCTAATTACTATTAACAAAGATTTTTTTCAGATTTTTCTTAAAAATTTATTAATATTAGTTTTTAATAGTAGTTTTTAAGCAAAATTCATTAATAAATAGTGTAATAAAAACTTGTTAGCGGTTGTTTATAATGCTAATATCTATATAATAAAGAGAATAAATAGGATAAAGCAAAGTTTTCAAGAATTTTCAAATATTGTTATGAATTTAATAGCTAAGTTAAAATTTTTAAAAACTGTATAAACTTTAAATGATATTATTTTATTATAAATAAATTAATATAGAAAGTAGCAACATTTAATACAAAAAATAAGCAATTTTGCTAAACAAAAAACATTATAAGATGACATAAGCATATAAATAATTTAATTTTATTATCACAAGATTATTAAAGATTTTATTTTTTGATTATGTTTATTCTATTGCAAAATTATTTTAATTCTAATAGATATATTGCTGTCAAAATTTTGGCCTAATTCTGTTATTACACTATTTTTTTTTGTGTAGGAAAATATTATAAGCTAATAGCTAAATCCAAGTTTTCAGTAATTGCTTTTCATTTTCAGCAGAAGAAAATCTTCAATGTAATAACTTATGTTTTAAGAAGTTATTAACCAGTTTATAAATTCAATCAAGTCTAATTTTTAATAAATCTTAAGTATTTTTTTTAAAGTATTCAAACTTATAATGAATTATCCCGATTTTAAAACTCAATTCGAATTAATTTTATAAAAACAATTATAATAACTAATTTTGGGTCTATTGATAAACTAATATATCTATAGTTAGTAGTTAAAAGAATTTTTTTTCAATGAATTGTTTTTATTTTAAGTGTTGGAAGTAGTATTTTGCTTAAAATATTTAATATAAGATACATTTTCTACATAATAAAAGCTCTTTTTTATACAAATTTTTCTATGTTTTTGAACTTTTTTTTCTTTTGGTTAAAAGAGATCTTAATAAAAATAATTTAAAGAGTGGCTAATTTGTTGTAATTTAAAAGTTTTGGTTTTAGTATATATTACCAAATAATTTTATGTCAAAAAAATAAATTTAAAATAATTTCATAAACACTTAAAACTAATTAATTATATATGCTTTCATGCTAAAATATTTGGCACAATAATTAATAAGAAAGTTTATAAATAGGTAAATGTTTTAATGCAAATTATAAAATATTTTCAATTTTATAAGGCTAAAAAATCTAATTAATTTCAAAACAAATGCAATTTGCAAACAAGCAATAAAAAGTAATGAAAATATAGATTAAAGAATACTAAAAACCAAAAGTAAAAACAGTTTAATTCTGGAAATATTGATAAATACAATTGACAATTTGCCTAATTGTAATGAAATTAAAGTAAATAATAACTTAAATATTATGTAAAATATTCTTAAAAATATAATATACAAGTTAAAAATAAAGATTTTAAAAAATATTGGTTCAAAAATAAGAATTCTGCAATAAACAAATGTTTTTAAAGTTTTATAAATTAAATTACTTGTTTCTAAAATTTTCAAGATTCTTGAATTAAATAGCGTTAAAAAATTAAATAAAGCTCTTAACATAATAAGATAAGTTAAATAGAAAAAATATTGATAAGATAAAAGATGTTTTAAGTTAAAACTTAAATAGAATAGAAATTTTAATGACCAGAATTAGAAAATCTTACTGCTGTTTTAAAATACAGAAAGTAAAAATGCTAAAAAAATGCAAATTTAAAAAGTAATTCATAAAAAAATAAAAAATTTAGAGACAAATAAAAAGCACATCATAAAAAGCATTTTAAAATAGCCATTTAAAAAGATAATGTTAGACTATTTTGAATCTTCAGGAGATTAGATCTAGAGTTGATACAATTATAAAATAATAAACTTAAAAGAAATATTATAAACAATATGTTTGTAGTTTGAAAAAATTAATATAAGTTTATGGAATACATAAAAGATAATAGTTTTGTTAAAATTATGAATTATATTAGAATAGATGAATTCTTAAAAGTGTCAAAACATTTGCTTAACAATAAAGCTACAGGCTTTTTTAAAATTCTAAATAAATTTGCAAATGCAGTAATTTATTTATTTTGGGGTTTTTATTAAATATATTTAATCATTGCTTATTAAATAAATAAATAATAATAACTTCTAAACCATGTAAATAGAAAATTTTGTTAACAAGTACTAAATCTATTACACTAATTAAAACTGTTAAAAAAATACTTTTAAAATTATTATTAAACTCATCTCTACAGACTGTAATTATAAGTTTTTGCTTTATGGTAATAGTTTTTTAATGTTAAAAGATACATTCATTTGAATTTCTATTTTTACTGTTGGATTAGTAATTGAGAATACACAAAAAAAACAAAGAATTGTAAATGGTTTTTGCAGAATATACATAAAACATATAACTTAATAAGTTGAATTTTTTTAAAACTAAATTTGTGTAAAAAAAACAAAGTATGTTATAATATTATATTGACTTAAAACTTATTTCTAAAACTAGACATTTTGAAGTTAAAACAAACTGAACATTATTTTTTGCAATGTGCTTTTGTTGATAGCACAATATAAATTAGCTATAGTCATACAACTATCTAATATATTTTGAATATTGCAAATAAATTTTTTATGATTAATAATATTTTGATAGATAATAAAAAAACAGTAGTATATTAATTAATTATAAAATTTGAAAACAATATTGATTATTAGTAAAAAAATATTTCTGTCATAAAACCAAAAGAATTTTATTAATAGCTTGATATTATGCTTTGAACAAAGGATTGGAGTAAACTAACTTAAAAAAATTTATGCTAATATTAAATATTTTGCAAACAAAATGCTTAGAAAAGCTATTTTAGACAAACAATATTATTACTTGGTTTCAATAATTCTATTTTCAATTATTAATTTTTGAATGCAAATAAGTTTTGTTAACAAAAAAATTTGTAAAAAATGGAAGCATTTTATTAGAAGCAATCTAAAATCTAAAGCAAATTGTTTAAAGATTTTTTAGTAAAGTTATTTATTATTTTTTGCTATATAGAATCAAAACATTTAAGTAAGTGCAAACAAAAATTAAAATAGCAGTTTTTATTAAGTTTTCTAATTTCGATAAAATACTTAATAGACTTTTCAAATATAGATTTAAAAATTCTGTTATTTGTTTTATAAGGCTTAAAATTAATTCATTGAATAATTTTTTGGCTAAAATAATAAGAATTTGATTAAGTGCAAACTAAATACTTGTAATATAAGTTTAAATGCATTCAAACTTTTGGTTATATATATTTGTTTTTAATTAGTTTATTAATACGTAAAATTTGAAAAAATAAAGAATGCTGGTAATAAAACAAATTAAAAAAGAGTAAAAATTGTAGTATTTTTATTTTTATTAATGATTCAATTAAAAACCTGGAATTTAAATCAGTAAAAAAGATAGTATAATGTGCTTTGAAAGTTTAAACATGAGAATTAAAGTTGAAAATAATGATATTATTACAGATTGAAATAACAAATTAACAGATAGCAAAGTAAAACAAAATATTGTATGGTGAAAAATGATAAAAGAGAAATTCAACTTTAATAAGTGAATTAAATTTGTAAGAATTCAATGTACAAGATCAGTTTCATTAATATTTCAGTTATTATTATTCACAAAAGTAACAAGAGAATCTGAAAGTTAAGGAATAGTTTGTACTGTCAACAAAAAAAAATACATCTGTTATAATTATATGCCTTATGTTTTTGCTTTTATAATTCAATAACAGGTATTGTTTGTACTTTTCAATAAATCTTTATTCAATATTCTTCACAAAAGCTAACAATATACAAATCAAGAAAAGAAAAAAAAAGAAATAGTAAAAAGAAATTTAAAGAAGTTGATATCATTGTTTTGATCTTTATCAAAATTTAATTGATCCATGTGTGAATACTTTTTTATAACTTTGGAGAGTTTTACTTATATACTTTTGAAAAGGGATCAATTATTAAATTTGTAATCACATTAATAATTCAGTCAATAATCAGATTAATAATCGAGTTAATAACTAAATCAATATGCGTGGATAATTAATATAACTAAAAATTAAAAGTTTCCATAATGTTATTAATATTACAAAATTATAAGCAATTGTATTAATAATAGAAATAATTTCTGTTTACAAAAAATCAACAATATTAACAGATAATTAAATGGTGTAAAATTGAATTGAAAAAAAATTGATCTGATTCTCGAAGCAAATATTGGGTTGAAAAATGCAGAATTATAACATTAATTAAGAAAAAAAATTTAACTATAAATTAAATTAAGATCAGAGAACATGTAAGTGTTTTAAAACCAGATTTTTGGCTAATAAAACTGTAAATTTTCGGCCTTTGTTGTGTTTAAATTTGATAAACTTATATTTAAAAAGCAAAAATAGGGTCAATAATATTTGTGAATGCACAATATGTAATAAAACACTTATATAAAAATGTTGATTGTTTCTGCTAAAAGGCAAAGCTTGTTTTAAAATGTGTAAATACATTTGGTTAAAAAGAGTTTAAATATTATATAAAATTCCTGATTTAAATATTAAATCCAGTTTAAATTTGCAAATTTACATATACATATAATGAAGATTGTACATAATAAATTGTCAACAGTGTTAAAAAAAGATTTATAACTTTAAGATTTTAGCTCAGTTTACAGCAAATGTGGTGTCATAAAAATTTCAGATTATATTTAAAGAATTTAGAAATTAGAAGAAATATTCAATAACTTGGCTATTTTGTAAATTATATGTAATTTGAACAAAAATTTGGGGTTTGTATACAGTCTTAACTAAGAAATTTGTTTTAAAAAATTTGTTTAAAAAATCAGTAAAAATATTATTTTTTGATAATTAATTATAAAACCAAAACTTAGTTATTTAATTTAAAGACTTAAGTTATATACAAAAGTGGAAATAATTAATAATAATAATACTGATGATTTAATTGGTAAATGTTCATATTTTTTGGCATATAATGTTTTTTTATATTGTATTTTTTTGAATATTTTATTATTTAAAAATAATTTTGCAATTATTGCTAAAATTTTTTTTTATAAAAACCGATATTTAAATAAAATATTTAAAATTTACATTATTTTTATTTTTATACAATATTGAAACGTTTTAGAAAAAAATTCATATTTTTTTTATTTATTTTCAAATTTATATTTTAACATGGTTAAGAAAGTGAAGAAAGGAAAAGCCGCTGACCAGTAGTTACAATCAGCCTTCAATTCTAAATATTGGGAAAATAATAAGCCGAAGAGATTGCTATTGTCATTCTACGACGTTTTCCTTGTTCAATTTTGGGCTCAAACTTGTTTTAAAAGTTTTTGCAACCGATAAACAAATAGGCATAGCCATTCTAAGCTTAGCCCATTTATTCTTGACTACACGTAGTATTTGTACGAAAAACAAACTAGCTTGGTTGGACCAAAGATCTGAATTTTAGCATTCTCTATTTGGGATTTTGCATAAATTCTTTTTTCTTTTTTTTTGTGAAAAAACAAGAGCTTTAAACTTTGTGAATAAATTACTTAGGTTTGCAATAGATCTTCGAGTTGTTGTAGCCATTGATTTTGGCACGACTTACAGCGGTAGAAATGCTTCTTCAAAAGTTTTCAACAGTTTTTTATGTGTTAGAATCAAAAATAAAAGAAATATCTTGGTTTTTTTAGGTTTTGCTTATAGTCACAAAATTAATCATGATGTCATGGTTCACGACTCATTTCTCAGACACATCTCCCCAAAAACAAATACGGTTCTTCAATATGATAATGATTGAAAAGTGAAGTTGTGGGGCTACGCGGTCATTGCTAAAGAACCATCCAAAAGAGATAAAAAATTTATTGATCCTCCTCCCGTTGAGTTTTTTAAACTTCATTTGGCTGATATGAGCGAAGAAAAAAAGCCAAAAATGCCGATCGGTTTAAATTTTAGGACTGCAATCACTGATTTCCTATGTGAAATGCAAAAGGTTTACAATTGCTGTAATTTTATAACTCTATGAGATCACATAATATTTATTTGAGTTGCTTTAAGTTGATAAAAGAAACTCTGGAAAAACAATGGCTTGGTATAATTTTCCCTCAAGTCCTGTTTGTCTTCACTGTTCTAGCCAAATGGGTAGATTACGACTTTCCACTAGTTTCTATATTTCTGTAGATAAGATTCGAGAATTTTATGCCTAATTTACTTAAACCGAATCATTGCTATTTTTTTTTGCATAGGTACCCGGAACTAAAGGAATTTTTCGGGATTGTATATTCAAGGCTGGTTTCTTGGCCACAAAGCATGCAACCAATTTCGAATTTATATCAGAACGTAAATTCTTAAAATGACTTATTCCAATTTGGCATGATTTTTCATTTATCTAAACACTTCTATTTTACTATCTTGGCTAACAGCCAAAGCAGCAGTTATTTATTGCATGCAAATTTTAAAAGAAGATCAATTAGACGTTGGAGGTTGGTTTTTCGAATCATTAATAAATTAACATGAGGTGTATGTTAGTTGAAACGCTAATTTTTTCTTGTATCATTATTAGCATCGTTTATGGTTTGTGACTGTGGAAGAGGATCAGTTGACTTGACCACGCGAAAATTGCTGGCAGAAAACAAATTGGGTGAAATTACCGAGCGCACTGGCTATCTTTGTGGTAGTACCTATGTTGACACTGAATTTTATTCTATTTCTTGGACGATGGTTTGGCATAAAAGCAATGAAAGTCTTTAAAGAAAGATATTATGGCTGATATCAATATTTAGTTAATAAATTTTTCTGTCAACATGTGAAACACTGGTTTCACGATGATTCTTCCACCTTTCGACCAATTGAACTTTATATCGAACACTTTTGTCTAGCCTTAAAACAATATATCAACACTAACGTTAAGAAACAAATGGAGGAAGATGAATGGATGGTTGAACTTCAATTTGAGGATATTAAGGCCATGTTTGATCCAGTTGTAGATAAAATTATTAGATTGATTCGAAATCAAATCAACGCCAATAGAGAGGATAAATGTTCAGCAATTTTTGTGGTTGGATGATTTGCCGAAAGTCCCTATCTGATCGCAAGAATCAAAAAAATATTTAGTCAAGAAATTGGTATAATAGTCGTACCACAGAATCCTCTCGCTGCGATTTTACGTGGTGCCGTACATTATGTAAGTTTCAAGAGCTTAATTTCATTAAAGGTGGCGGTTTTATGTTTTTAATAAATTGTGATGAAATTCATTGGGGACTTGATAAACCACTGGTGAAATCGCGTGTATTGAAATATACTTATGAAATTCAAATCTCAACCGTTTGGAAAGAAGGAGTTGATCCAAATAAACATAAAACTCCGGAGGGTTGTATTTTAAAATTTGATCGTTTAGTCGCACGTAGAGTAACAGCACCGGTTGATATCCTGTTAGAGCTAATCAAGAACATATTAACTTTAAATATATTATACTCTAAAAAAAATGGTTATTATTGTGATGACCCTGATATGAAGCTAGTAGGTGAAATGACGATAAGGTATCTTGATAAATAAATAATTTTTTCCAACATATTTGCTGAAAACACTTTTAATTTCTTTTAATGTCCCGAAAGTTTACCCAATGTCCATTTAGGATTAAATAGGGCTGTTGAATTTGGACTTACATTTAACAAGGAGGAGATTACAGTCACCACATGGGACAAAGAGAATGATGATATTATACCAACATTTTTTAATTATGTGAATGAATTTTAACTCAGTTTGCAACGTTAATAACAAGAAAGATTTCTGTTTCTATTAGGTATTTAACTTATTTAAAAACCTGTGTCTTGATATTGTAACTTTATGAATTATTTTTATTTTCATTAGATATTCAATATGTTTTTGAAACCCACCAGTTTTCAACTGTAACATAACCAATTAATATGAAAACTCATATATTAATGTTTCAAGTATTTATTGACATATTTTTATAAAAAATAATAAACTACTAATTGCATTTTTCAAATTTTTATTTCAAAGAATAATAATTCATTAAATATTAATCTTTTATCAAAAAGGGAGTTTTTAAGCAATTTATAAGATTTTTTGGAAACATTATAAAGAATTTAATCATTTGGGATATGCATGTATTTGGATTTTACAAAAACAATAATATGATGCTCATAATTATCTAACTTTCCCGTTTTAACAATAATATAAATGTAAAATTCATCCACTTTTACTTTGAAAATCTTGAGCTTTTATTTTTAATTTAATTTTTTGCAATTGTTCTTTGAGAAATAGTCTATTGATATCAAAAACTATAACATATCAGAGAAACCAAACAATTGGAACGTACCGAAAATTAGAGATTGGTGATTAAAAGTTGAGATGCAAAACTAAAAAAAAAAGATAAAAATTCCAAAACTATATGTTATGCATAAAAATATAAATGATTCAAGAGAAGAATTTTTTCTTTGATTATATATAGATAACCTGGAAGAGAGTTCTCAGAAATGAATTAACAATCTTTTTGTCATAAAAAAAATTATTATGAACCGTATTTCTATAGAAAAATGCTTAAGAATATATACCCTTATTGAAGAAGGATATTCTACCAAAAAATTGCTTCTCGTGAAGGTTTAACACAATCTACGCTAATACGCATAAAAAACTTAGAAAATGAAACTGTTAGTTTCATAAATAAACATAGATCTGGACGTCTACAACTTTTGACTAAACGTGATCAACGAAAATTTGTTCATCTTATTTTTCTACTCAAGAATATTCAACAGCAATGGAAATTCAAAAAAAGAATGAAATCAACAATAACATTAATTTAAGTGTTGAGACCGTTCGTAGCCTAATGGTTTACAAGTAAGAATTTAAAAAAACCTTACCTAAAAAATATATATATCAAAAACAACGAATTATTTTTGCACCAAAAACATAAAAATTAGACTATTGAAGACTGGAAGCAGATAATCTGGTCTGACAAAGTAAGTTCCTAATTTTCAAGTCCTACAGACGCAAGTATTTTTGAAAGACTTATCTTTGGATGCAGCCTAATAAAAGGCAACATGATTCAACAATTCGTAGAACATTGACTTTTTACTGGATTTGAAAATGCCTATTAGCTCTTTATGTTAATTATTAGCCCATTTGATGTTTTATATTTCATGTTAATATAATTACTCTATCAAAATTTATTAAATTTGTAATATTTTATATGTTATTAATTTAATATTAAAGTTAAACTAAGCTCATTCTTATAGATCATTATCATTTCTAAAAAACTAATTTGTTAACCTAAAAGTCAAATAACATTTTTTTTTTTACTGTAATCAACTATTAAACAGATTTGAATACGATAGAAAATATATTCTTAATGGTTTGCTACTTATTGGATAGACCTATTACTTAAATTTTCATAATGAATTAAAATGATATAACTTTGTAATAAAAGGTATGAACTATTAATAAGGAAGAATTATTCAAATTTTTTTAGATTTTAAGTTTCAAAGGAAAAGGTAAGATGAAAAAGGATAAGCTTAAGAAATGCTTATTCTTGTTCTACAATTGCAAACTGAGAATTAACATTAAATAAAAATTTGGGTTATGTTGTTATAAGGAATATGATTTATGGTGTTGTTGTTGCTGTTGCTATTGTTGTTCTTGTTGAAATTTTGGTTTATGTTGTTGTTTGAGTATTTAGGACAAATGATTCATACTCCCACCCAAATTTGGACTTTTTTGAAGGTAATTGAAATGTTATTGTAGATTAAATGTCTGGTTTCCATGGGATTCACCATAGTTTGATGACAAAGTGGCATTTAGTCTATTATTACTTGGGCTAATATTGAATGGTATAAAAAATTCATGGTTTTGCGAGAAAGAGTTTATATTAGAAATATTAGGATCACTGCCAATGAAACCAAAATTATTGTGTTAAAGTATAAGATTATGAAATTTTTGAGAATAAACGCCCTGCTTATGTCATGTTTATCTGATCACTCAATTGAACATTTATTAATTTATGATAATTATTATTCCAATAGGTTTTACAAAGGCAGATTTTTCTAACATATATATGCACTAGAAAAAAATAATAATGGATTTAAAATTTTAAATCGCGTATTAATAATCAATGAATAAATCAATCCAAGTAAGAAAGTCCGGGGAGATAAAAATTAGATTTCATTTAATACCAAATGTTTGAATAGAAAAACTTCATCAAGCAGCATCTTTCCAAATAGTTTAAATTGTTAAAATCTAAATTAATATACTATTCTTAATATCAATTTCTATGGAAATAAAGAAAATTTAAATTAGCTTCCTTTTAGTCTCCTTAAAAAATAATGAATTTTTTATAGAAAAGTCTTTAAATTTCATCATCATGATTATTATTGTTAAAGCTTTTTATCCCATTTTTTTACCATCAAAAAAAAAAATGCAAATTCTAAACAATTGTTCCTTTGTAAAATTTACTGATAATACATTGATATCAATCGACTCAATACTAAATCATTTCAAGAATGAAAAATCAGAATTCTAAAATAAAAAATTCTTATCAAGGTAATTGCTCTCATTAAGATATTTAAAAAGGAAATATTTTGTTTAAACTTGGGTTTTCATATTTGTTTATTAAAAATCAGAAACATTTTTATGATTTTCTTGAATGTGTGAACTCAATTTGTCATTATATTTTTTAATTGCTTGTACATGTTACAATGGCAACTCAATCAATACTTCGTTTCATTATGTTATATATTTAAATGAATTTTTAAAGTTAGTGAAAATAAAATTTAAGTTTATTCACAGATAATGGTGGCCCAAGAGCTCTAAAAAATAGATTTTTCCATTACACCATTCTTGGAATTATTAAATTACACTTTGTCCGGTTCCTACAGAATTCAATAGAATTGGATCAATCAAAGCCCCAATAAAAAATCCCTGCCTCATAATAATGGGATGCAGTCATGCAAACTATACCGAGAAACGTTTCCTCAAAGTGTTAATTCAAATTCTCTAGGAAATTTAGATTTTACATCTAATGATGTTATGGGTGACATAAAAAAAATTAAGGAAAGTTAATATCTGGCATAAATGGATGATGTTAATTTTTTGTCAATTTGAGAAATCATCTCAAAAGGAAACTGACTGATTCAATTCAAGTTTTCTAATTGTTGAATTTTTATCGTAGAAAAATATGGCATGATGCTTTTATTGTAAATATCGTGTTCCTAATAAAGACCATAGTTTAATTAAAAGGAAATCTGACAGCTTCTATTTTTCGAATACTTTGAGTTTCATCAGAAAATTTTGGAATTCCGTCATCTCAACATTAATTCAAGATCATTGTATTTCCAGTATATCTGTATTAGACCACAAAAACACATTCTCGTATCGTTGTCAAACATTCCCGACTTTTGACAAAGTTCAAATTCAAAATTCAATTGCTTCATATTTTCGATTGAATGAAACCTGAAAGTTTATTTCAACAACAACAAAAATTAAACTTGTTTTAATATATAAATGTACATTGAACTAAAAATTGTTTGATATTAGGCATTTAAAAAACCATCCTAATACTTTAAAGTAAATGAATGCCCATATATAAAATTGTTTATAAGCAGTATTTAGATCACAAAAATTTATTGGGAGGACAATGGGAATAGTGGGTTAAAATTTTTTAAATACATGCTTAATTTAGAATATTCAGAAATTCTGGAAATGTAAATCATAGGTCTTCACCATAATCTCTTTTAGTTTCAGACACACAAAAACTTTAGTTCTTCTGTGAACTTTGCTTTCAGATCCCGTTGAAACTTTTTAATAGAGAATATCTCAAACAAAGGGTATTAAGGTCTCGTCTTTCTTGATTTTCAACGGTTAAAATTGATAAAATAAAGCTTACATTTTGACCTGGTTTTCAATCTTTCAAATTTTACACCCATATTTTTCTTTTAATTTATTCTAAACATAATTTGCCAACAGTCGCAAGTTAACTTACTCGCCGCGAAACAAGCTTTTGATCGATCTCTCGCAATTTTCATATCATCGTTATGATTAACCAATGGTCTTGAGCTGTTCCAGAATTCTTTATCAGTTATAACTTCATTTTTTCAGCAATAAGGGACAAGATACTTTCTTGATTGTAAATTGTTATGTTCAATCACTCAATAATGATCAATCCAGCTCCAAATTTTATCGTCGACATGATACTTGTAGAATTTTCAATTTTAGTAATCAGCTAGCAAATTCTAAAAATTCTCTTGAAACCATTCGTCTCATGCTCTGCGAAGAAGAAGCATGCATACGAAATCAATTCAGCGAAAATGCTCTGTTATCTCATGTTTGTAAAAATTTTTTATGATTTTGAAACGATTAAAAATACTTATCAAATGAAAACTTCGCGCTTGTTAACTCAAAGATGTGCTTTTCGTTATGTCAATTTTTCAAAAGTTGATAAACTATTATTTCATAATTCATTGGAAAAGTTACGAGTAAACGGGTTGAACCTCCAATGCCTCTTCTATGACTTTCAACCCTCACCAATCGCGAAAAGGTTACCTAAATAAAAACTTCGGCGTTTGCTTTAAGAAAGCGCAATGAGTTCAAAAACAGTAATAAGTATCGAACACAATTGTTCCGAATGACCCATGTTCAGAAAATCAATAAAATCTCCATAATTCAACAGTTGTTTTATCAAATGAAAATTATCAGCTGGCACAAGAAGCAATCTAAACCATCATCATAGATATTGAAAAATATCAGCATCTACGTCATTCCTCACCTCTACAAATTCACAACTTATCAACAACCAGTTCAAGTCCTCCAAGAAATCAAATGTCAATTCAATTGATCACTAATAAACCGGACATATCGTTGCCAACACCACACATTTCTTTGGTGGCATCACCATCCAAAGACTATTTTACATGCTCCAACCAGCCATTCCCTTCCTTTTTCTAATCATTAGAAAACATATCAAGCCCAAGTCAACGAGTCTTCATTCTTCCACATCAAAAGAGAATTTTCAATGTGTCCATCTTAATTTAAAAAAAAATCTTCGTAATTTATGCCCATGTGTAAAAAATATCACAAATAATCATAAAAACTCTTCTTTTTCCTTTTACTAAATTTAGAAATAAATTTTAATAATATAATGCTTTTCGATAACCATATCATCCGTATATTTTGAAGTTTGCAATTCTATGCATGCTATGTTCATGCATTTAAATATTTAAGCTACAGTAATAAGAAATCTTTTTTGGATTTTTATTCCATTTTCTACTCTGTTGTACGGGATATATATGAATAATTCAATATCAATATTCATTATTACTTCTCTTTTGAAATCATATTGTTATTCGATTATCATATCCTTGGATTCAAATTTCATAGATATTTAGAACGATTCTAACACATTCAAGGTCGTTAAACATATTGAGCCGTTTTTATTCTTTAACAAAATTAGTTTTTACGTAAACCTCAGAGTAAATTTTTCGAAGCCCAAGTTATAATTTCTTGTGGCTTTTTAATCTTGAAAATTTCAAGGCAATGGCAATGTCTATGGCTATGACATACGCATATATTCATTTATTTTAATCGTTTGTGTTAAATGTTTTTGCATTAAATTTTCGTCCCCTGGAAATGTATTAATATTTTGATATTTTTGCAGTTCATCCTTATTAATTTCAAAGATTAGCTCACTTCTTACAGATAATGAAATTTATAAATTTAACATTTTTCGAATCATGCATAGGTACTTAATGCACATGTGTTTCGAGTAAAATGCCATTCAAAGCTGTTTCTAAACTTATTAGCTATAATTCCTCGGAAAATGTGTTTTTATGTTTCCTTCCAATCAAAGACCCTGAAAGAATGATTATGTAATATTACTCTAAAAAGCATATAATTCTTCCTAAAAGGGAGTTTTAACAGTAGTTAAGCATGCCAACATTAATTTCTTTGGAGAGGATCCCCTGGCTGAAGCCACTGTTTATCAGCCTTTAAACTAGTAAGTGCACCTCCAAAAGGTGAGAGTGCAAGCCAACCAGAAAAAAACCTCTTTTACACTTTTAATCTAACTAATAATGACTATGACATGGATGAACTAGCAATCAACACCTCAGAAACAACAAGAAAGAAGAAAAAAGCCAAGATTGATTTCGTTTTGAACCCAAACAAAGCATCCATATTAACTGCTAATAACAATAAGCCACCTAAAGCCAAAGTTTTCAAGAATTTTTCAAAGTTAAAATCCCCAGAAAGTGTACAAAAATCTGGCACCTATTCTGTTGTAAAAGATCTCATGAAAACTCCAGCTCACATCATCTTTGGCCAGTTAATAACCTATTCACAATTCAGAAAAGATCTTTGCAAAGCTCAAGTAGCTGGCTATTTTATTGACTTGATCTTAAACAGTAGATTATCTGTCAGTGTTATTGCCAAACACTTCTTTGAAGCAATTGGCAGAAAGATTGATGAACCATCTACATGACCAATGACCAATATGCATAGTGATAAGAAAAAAGATCTGAGTATAGCCAAAGCTGTTTCTGTTCACATTAATGGCATTAGAATTGAAACTGACATGGAAATATTTAAAGCTAAAAAATACATCACCATTGTTGGTAATAAATGGCTCAAAAAAGCAAAAGCTCTACTTGATTATAAATTTTGTAAACTGACTATCAAATGTAATAAAAAACTCATTATGGTTAAGTGTCATCATTGGACAACTCCTTCAGCACCCAAGCAGAGCCAAAAAGAAGAACAATCAGATAAATCAGATAATAAAAAAAGTGAAAAACAAGAAAAACAAGAAAAACAAAAAGAAACTGCTAAACTGGCCTATATTATTTTTACCAGTAATGACAAGCTATTGGATAATGTCAAAGCAAACAAAAAGGAAATCATTGTCAATGGCAAATTGATCTGCTGGCCTTATTATCCCATACTCAGAAGAACCTTTGACAGAAAATCTGGCAAGAAAGCAAAATACAGTTATTGGTAACATGATCCTTGTGCTTAGTACTAGTGTAACAAATCATTGTATTTTCCTAGTAATGAATGCATGTTCTGTCTAATCTATTACAAAAATTAGGAACCAATCAGCTTGATACCCCACAAAGAAATAAAAAAAGTCCAAAGTCCTTTAAAAGTGAACCATCTGAGATTAAATTACTAATAGTAGAATAAAAAAAACCCTCTTCAGAAGAAAGAAAAGTGGACATTGAAAATCTATTGACTAAAAACAGCCCAGTTATATCAAAAAAAAGTGATGCTCTTGGACAGACACATGTAATACAACACACTATCACCACCAGAAAAACTCGCCCCATTTATTTGAAGCCTTATTAGTTCAATTGTCACAATAATAAATTCATTAAGAAAGAAATAAACCAGATAAAAAATCTTGGATTCACACAAGAAACCAAGAGTAAATAAGCATTCTCAGTTGTAGTGGCAGCTAAAAAAAGTGGAATTTTATGCTTCTGTGTTGACTACTGCCAATTAAATGCCATCACTAAAAGAGACATGTACTCACTTCTTAAGATTAATGCAATGCTAAACCAATTCAATGGTGCTGTTTTCTTTTCAACCATTGATCTAACTGCTGGATTCTGGCAAGTAGAAATGAATCCAGAAAGCAGAAAGAAAACTGTTTTCATTACTAAGTATGGTACTTACAAATTTACAGTCATGTTTTTTGGTCTCACCAATGCTCCTCCCATCTTTTAATGCCTAATAAACAAAGTGTTTGAATCAGTAACAGAAAACTTTGTTCTGGTCTACTTAGATGATATAATAGTATACTCAAAAACCTGAAATAAACACCTTGAACATTTGCAAAAGGTTTTTGATCTGCTCAGAAATATTGGCCTTAAGATCAACTCAATCAAATCTTTCTTTGGACACCAGTTTACCTAGTTCTTTGGCCATTTTATTACAAAAGATGAAATCTTCTCTGATCCAGCCAAAGTTGGAAAAGTTCAGAACATTAGACAACTAATGAATGTTCATAAACTACACTCTTTCTTTGGTTTGGCCTTTTATTACCACAAATTTGTTAAGGATTTCTCTAAAATTGCCACTCTTTTCAATTAGCTACTGAGAAAAAATGTCAATTATCACTGGAACACTTATCAACAAAAAGCTTTTGAAATTTTAAAGAAAAAACTGGTTACAGAATCTATTTTTATACAACCTAATTTAAATTGATCTTTTATCCTTTATATTGATACATCTGGCTATGAACTTGGTACAGTACTTTCCCAAAAAGATGAAGATGACAAAGAACATGCCATAGCATATACCAATAGAACTCTCACACCAGCAAAACAAAACTACTTAGTTATTAAGCAGAAATGCTTAGCAGTAGTTTGGATTACAAGTTACTAGAACAAATATCTTCTTGGTATGAAGTTTTTGGTGGTAACAGATCACCAAGCTTTGGTTTGGCTATGCAACAAAAAAAAACTGGAACACAAATAGATAACTTGCTGAATACTTCACTTGGATGAATTCAATTATGACATTCAACATTATAAAGAAGCTAATTATCAAAATGCCAATGTTCTCTTTAGACTTACTATTCAGTAACAGTACAATCTTTTCAAACCAAACCAACCTAATTATTAGTAACTTTCCTACAAACAAACACGATAATGGACTTGGACAACTACTCTGCCTTAATAGAATTTCTGGATAAAAGACAATACTCACCAGACTACACTCAACAGCAAAGAGAACATTTACACAAACAATCAAATTTCTATTTGATCTATTAGAACCAGTTATACAAAAGAAACAAAAAAGATTCTGACCACCTCCAAAGAGTTATAAGATTTGAAGAAAGAAAAATTGTAATCTATAATATACACATTAATTTATTAACTGAACACTTTGGAAAAACAAAAACAATCCAGAAAACTTTAGTTCACTATTATTGGTCTACTTTGGAAAAAGACATTGCTGAATACATTAAAACCTGTAACACCTGCCAAAGAAGAGAAAAACCAAATCACAAAGAAGATATTCATCCAATTTCTATTGGCCAATCATTTAACAAAATTGGTATAGATGTTATTAGATCTTTAATAATAACTCCTGATGGCAATAGATACATTATCACAACTACTAACTATCTTATAAAGTGGGTAGAAGCAAGAGCCACTCCAGATCAAACAGCAGGCTCTATTGCCAATTTCATTTATAAAGATATTATTTGTTATCACAGCTGCTCCAAAGAACTTTTATCTGATAGAAAAAGAGCTTTTCTTAGTACACTGGTTAAAGAACTTTGTAGAAAAATGGGAATATGTCATAAACTTTTTTCTTTTTATCACCCTCAAACAAATAGTCTAGTAGAACGTTTTAATAGAACACTATGTAAAACCTTAACCAAAACCAGTAAAAAAACAAACTTATGGTACAAAGTACTTCCTTCAGCTTTGTTTGCTTATAGAACTGTAAATCATGATATAACAAATTATAAACCTTTTTATCTGCTCTATAGATGTATGGCAACAATATCAATAGAAACTAATATTAAAACAATACCCTTTAAAGAAATTACAATAGAAAATTATAAAGACATTCTGCAAAAAAAACTTGGTACCATTCTTGACACATTGGTAAAGACACGAATAATTGCCTTTGAAAAGATAAAACAGTTCCAAGAAAAGCTTAAAAAAAAGAAACCATATAAAACACTTTCATTAAGTATTGGTAACTTGGTATTAGAATACTATTCAGACAAAGACAATGTTTATGGTGATAAATTCTTTAATTAGTGGAAAAGACTCTTTATAGTCAACAAAGTTTTAAACAATGGTTCTTATATTCTTAAAGATTAATCTGGAACAATTTTTAATGATCATTCTGTTTACAGTGTTATGGATAAACTTGGTGGAGTATGGTGATAACATTTGGTGCTCTAATTTAGTGTTCCGAGGTTGTATGTTTTTCACAGTATCAATGTTATTAGTCTCTAAAAGTCTATTTCTGAATGTGAATTTACCTATTGAGTTCTTTGGTTATAAGACACAGAGTTTGTTTTTCATTGATTGCAATATTTTTCTATAAATGTGAACTTTTTTTTTTGAGCTTATAAGCACAGTCATTAAAGTTTGGCATTGTCTTTTCACTCTTCTAGTAAGCTAACAAGATAACATTAATATCCAAAAACCTAAGAGAAGCTTTTCTCTTTTATCAGGCTATTACAAAGTCTATTCTAAAACAGTCAATTTTCTTATGTTGTTACTCCAAACAAAAAAATAAAAAAAATAAAAAAAGAAAAAAAAAAAAAAAAAAAAAAAAAAAAAAAATTAGTTCCCATCAATTGCCATGATCAAGAGGGATTGGTCCAAATTATTAAAGATTTGAGACATTTATGCTAATAGCATCTGTCTTAGAACAGAAGTAGAAAACACTGATTTTAATTTCAATTAAAATTCATAAGATTTGGAGAACATGAATTGGTAATTTGGATTTTTGTTTCTTTTTTTTAATAATTATTGTATTTCAGACTATAGATATATAAAAAATATAATACAAAGAAAAATTGATTACTAACTAACTGTCTGTTTTTTCCAACTTCTACAACTATTTGCTTTTATATATTCTTTTGGTTTTATAGGCTTGCTTTTAATTGTCTCACTATTGCTAGCTATTGCTTTGCTTTTCTATGTTATTGCTAGTTATCCTATGTTATAACATGTTATCTGGTATTATTACATGTTATTCTGTGTTATCTTATATTATAATATGTTATCTGGTATTATTATATGTTATTTTGTGTTATCCTACATTATGACACATTATTCTGCATTATCCTAAGTTATAACATATTATCCAATATTATTCTATGCTATTCTGTGTTATGTCATGTTTTTGGTCACTTTTTCTCATAACTTTGAATCGGTTTTTCTACTCAGATAACATTATCTCTCCTTTTTAGAATTAAGCTTTTGCAAAATTGTAGGTATTTGTTAATATGGCTTTTTTCGTGTAATGTTTGATTATTGTGTTGAGTATTGTTTTTTGTAGGTTTTTGAACTATTGATTGGTTGTTTGTCTTATTATAGTCTTCATAGATTTGTACAACAGTATGTTTGAACAATGTTGAAAAGTGGCATACAGTTAGTATGCTGCTTTGTAATGCAGCATTAGGTTGCTTCTTCCTAAAAATTTTTTTACTTGTTGTATTGCTTCTTTGTTAAAAGTTTTCTGATTAAGATCATCATATAGTGTCTTCAAATCTAGCTGTTTACTGATTTTGTAGAACCAATATACTGAAGAAAGTCTTTCTTTTCATTTTTGGACATTGTTTAGCATCCATTCTTTTGTTTTGGGAAGATCAGTTCCACAAGTTAAAGCTTCTTTAATTTTTTTAAGCTCAGGGACCAAGTATTTTTTTTTATAAACTTTTTTTCTTTCCTGTCCTGCTTGAGAAGTATATTTTTTTTTTTCTAATTCTTTTTTTTCCTTTTTGAGTGGTACATAGGAATGAGAACGGTTAGTTCTAGTTGAACTCTTGTCCATCCCTTTCTTCCTCTTTTCTCTATATTTTATCTCTTTTTTATTAATTATAATCTCTATTTGAGATGTAAATTGTTGGATCACTTCAAATAGTTGTTTTAAGAATTGTAGAATTTAATCTAAAAAGTTTATATTAAAAATTCTATTGTTCTTGTTGTTTTTTCAGATGCTATATATACTTGAATTCCCTAATTTAATTTGCTATCTATTGTTTATGTTTTGATGATGATGATTGGTTCCAAATCTCATAATATATCTTTTGGCCTGATTAATGAAATTTGTGTTTCTAGTTAAGGTACTGATGACAATAACTGCTGTTTTACATAATAAATTTTTAATCAGTTCCCATAAGCTACTTTTTTTAAAATCCTGTCTTCCAATCATAGTTTGTAAGCTCTATTTCCTAAAGCTTTGTGTATATGGAATGAATCATCTCATTTTGGGTCGAATTTTCTACTTCATTGTTTCTTAGCTTTTGTACAATGTAACAATACTTGGTCTCTAATCCTAAATTCTATTGGTTGCTTAGGTAGAGGGGTTATTATGTTTTTTTTTCTGTCATTCTTATGCATTATTAATATTGTCAACTGTTATTCTATGATTGTCTTATAATATTTCTATTAGCTAGTATGTTTTTTAATATAAGGTGGCTTCAAAATTTTCTTCTGTGATTATTTCAGTTGAGTATGACTGTATTTTTTGTTCAATAAGTAACATTGCTTTTTTTTTATAAACTAGTTCAAATAGCATAAACTGAGTCATATTTTGCTTTAATGTTTGGTATGCTAATAATACAGAAAATATAAATAAGTCCCATTCTTGTGTGTTTTTGTAGCTTATTTTTACTAATACTTCATACAATGTTCAGTTAAATTGTTCTACTAATCTATTTGTTTATGGGTAATATGGTGACAAGAGGAGTTGCTTTATTCCAAACTGTTGGCTTAATTTGGTCAGTGTACTATTAATAAAATGTATTCCTTGGTCAGATAGCAATTCTTTTAGACATCTATGTTGGCAAATTAGATCTTGATGCACGAATTCTACTACTGTTTTAGCATTGGCTACCTGAATTGCTCTGGCTTCTGGCTATTTTGTAAGATATTCTACTGCTATGGCAATGTAACAATTTTTTTTGGATGTTATGAAGAGAGAACCAACCAAATCAATCCCAATTCTATCAAATAAATTTCCAACTGGAATGGGTCAAAATAGTTCTGTTGAATTTGATCTTCCTCTTCTTTGGCATGAATTACAATTAAGAATATACTTGAAGATATTCTTATATATCATTGGCCAATAGTATAGATTAATTGTTCTTTCCAAAGTAGTATCTTTGTTAAAGTGTTCTGCAGTTGTATTTGAGTGCATGCTATATAATATAGTTTCTTTTTCATTGTTCTTAATCAATTATTGTAGAGTGGGATGGTTTCATTGTTCTCGACAATAGAGTTGATTGTTTTAAATAAAGTAGTTTTACACTTGTTTCTATATGGCACTTTGTTTCTGTTGAGGTAATATTTTCTTGAACTGAAGTGTCGATAAATACTGATACAATAGTTAATAGGTAGTTGTGTTTATAGATCTGGAATTAGATTTGTGGTATTCTTGACAAACTGTCAGCATTAGTATTCTTAGATCTTTTTTTGTAATGAACTTTGAGTAAAAATTGTTGTAGATAAGTACTCCATCTCACATATTTTTTTTTTAATTGTGGATTATTAAGTAACCAAATAAGTTCTTTGTGGTCGGTATATAGGTCAAATGGTTGACTAAGATAATATTTCCAAGTCTGTATGACCCAATAAATGGCGAGACATTCCAAGTCTATTGTACTATATATCTTCTTGACTGGACTTGTGTTACAACTAGCATATGTGATTGAATGTTCTCTGTTATCAGGATCTATTTGTAATAGGACAGCTCTTAATGCATTTTTTGAGGTGTTTGTAGTGACAATAAAACATTTGGTAAAATTTAGATAGATTAATATTGGAGATGTGATCAAGCACTGTTTGAGATAGTTGAATGCTTTTTGTTGGTCTTTTTTCTATAGGTATAGTACATATTTAAACAATAAGTGGTGAAGGAGTTTTACAATAGTTGAGAATTCTTTGACAAATCTCTAATAGTATTCCACTAATCTTAAAAATTCTTATAATTCTCATAGATTGATTGGGACTGGGAAGTCTTTGACTTTTTGGATTTTGTTTGGATCAGGTTTAATTCCGTCTTTGCTAATCACATGCCCTAGGAATTTTAATTCAGTTTTCCCAAAAAAGCATTTATCAGGATTGAGTTTTAATCCAGTATTTCAAAAACATTCAAAGACTTGTTGAAGGTGGAGCAGGTAATCATTGAATGTTTTAAAGAACATGTTTGTGTTATCTAGATAGACTATGACTGATTTTTAAAGGATTTCTTTGTATTCTATATCCATAAGGCATTGAAAAGTGGCAGGAGTATTACAAAGTCTAAAAGACATTACATTAAATTTAAAATTGCTGTCTCAGGTGGTAAATGCCATTTTTTTTTTGTCTTTGGGGTTTATTTCTACTTGCCAATATTCACTGGCTAGATCCAATAATGAGAACCATTTTTTTTTGCCTAAGTTGTTCAGGATTTCTTGAATGAAGGGAGTGGGATAACTATCCCCTTGAGTAACACTATATAATTTTCAGTAATCTATGCAGAATCATACTTTTTCGTTTTTCTTAATAACTAGGACTACTGGGGAGGACCAAGAACTTAACAATTCTCTAATTAAGCCGTTATCAAGCATTCATTGTACTTCTTGCTTAATTAAATTGTCACCAGTTAGAGATACTTGGTAAGCCTGCTGCTTAATAAGTCAAGCATCTTTTGTGTCAATCTGATGTTTCATGATGTTAGTACATCCGAACTTATTTTTGCTGACAAAAACATTAGCATATTGGTTCAATAGAACCTTAAATTGTATTTGTTGTAAAGTGCTCAAGTTTCTTAAATTGAGTTTATTGATTTTTTTTGGTATGAACAAGTAGCTTTCCTTTGACAGATTCTATACTTGTAAAGTAATGTCACAGAATAAGAACAATTGTGCAAAATCTAGAATAGGCTGGGGTTTATTTGGATTCTGAATATCTGGGAATATAGAACCAACAAGAGTTCTTTTCAGAATTTCTACAATGTCTTCAGTCAGGTTGTAAATAAGGATTTTGAAGTGTTTATGAGTCTTTGCTAGTAGGTATAAGTTAGTGACATCAGCTAGTGAACAGATTTCTGGGTTGGCTTCAAATAGCAGAGCTTGGTCTTAGATTTTTTGATTTATTTTGAGGATATATTGTCAATAAGGAGAGATGGAAATGACAGTGTCAGTATAGATAAGTTTTACCTGATTACTGTTTTTTTTTGTAAAATTAACTGGTACATTTCCTCTTTTACTTGATCTGAACCCACTGATTCCTTGGGCAGTAAGGCTTAATTCTGTTTGGGTCATAATCAGAGTTAGTTGTGGTAATTTGACTAAGGACTAGAAGAAGGCTTGGGCAATCTTTTTGTGAGATTCTATTTTGTAAGACCTATTCAAATTGTTCTGTAGCATCACAATAATATTTTTAGTATATTGGCATTAATGATTCCTCTTTTTACATTGATTCTTTTCTTTGTGAGGCTAGATCTAAATGCTACTTGTATCATAGTACTAACAGAAATTTTTAATGCTATTTTAAGATCTATGCTTACTAGGAAATGCAGGGCTATGACTAGAAATGATTGTCCAGGATATTGTAAATCGAAACCAGCATTGATGTTATGTGCTTTTTTGGGACAGATTCCCTTATTATTATTGCTATATTATTTCAATTCTAATTTTTTGAAGAGGTTGGAATATGAAAAGTACTGCTTTGTTTCAGTAGTCTTATTTGGCTTTTGAACCAGCATGTTTTTAACTATTAACTCAGTTTCTTCTTTAGGTTTTGGTAGTTTGTTAATAGGGTATAATGTTCTTGGTAGTGGATTGAACATAAGATCACATTTGTCGCAGTACTAGAAATGGCAAGAGATTAGACAATGATCACATAATTTTGTGTTTAAGTCAGTTAGTTTCTGTTCTTGTTCTTCTTGGGTCAGGGCCAATTCTTGGTAACAATCTTGAAATGCATCTGGGTCATCAGTAAAAAAATTCTCGACAATATAATCAGATCTATTGTATTCAGGTGTCCATGGCTTTGACTAACCAGTCATTTTTGACAAGAGCTTAATATTGTGTGGCTTCTATGACCAGGATTTTAGTAAGAATTTGGATTTTATTGATCTCAAAGGAGAAATTATCAATTTTTCTAATAAAAGTTTTGGTATTGCCATTAGCAGTGATGATTCAAGCAGTCACTGCACAGTTCATTTGTTGATGTAATTAATTTATAAGTTGTTTCGTGATTATACTACCTGTTGATTCACTATCAAAGATTAATTTAATGTCTATGTTTCCAACTTTAGCATCAGTGTACAGTGCCATTATGGGTTTATTCTGGTTAATGGCGGCTTCACTGAAAAGACTAGTAGTATTTAGATTATTAATGTCAAAGGTGAAGATAGTAATAAGAGTAGTGTCTTCTATAATAATGATGGGTAGAATGATATTGTTGATTTGATTTCTTATTAAAGGATTAAAAATTTTTCTTACACTCTTTTTTTCTAAGAGTAAGGAATTATCAAAATTCTGGTTTTCAGTAAGATTAAGATATAAGGCTTGATTTGGGTATCTGGTTGGTATTAGTTAAGATGGAACATAACTGTAATTAATGGGTCAAGATAGTTTACTGTTAGTTTGTATCTGATTGTTGCTGTGATTTTTTCATCCCTAATTATAGTTAATAACTTAGGGTTGGAGTTGGTTATATATAGAAGCTGAATAGTGCAGAACCACTTGGATTATTGAAAAGGGTTGATAATAATTCTGTAATAGTTGTTGAATGTACTGGATTTGTTGTGTGTATTGAAGCAGTTGATATTGGGATAGGTATTGTGGTCTTATAGCCTAAGAATATTTTGGTTGTTAATATTGATTTTCTTAGTTCTGGCCCACTAATTTCTGTTAGCAATCCCAGATAATATGTTCAGGTTTCTGGCAGTAGTAACAGTTATGAGAATTGGATCCCTAAGGTTGTTGTTGTTGCTGACAGTTCTAATGCTGTGGGTATCTGCTGTTATTGTTATTTTCTCTTTATTGTGGTAGTTGGTAGGTTCTTGCAGTTCTGGCTAAGAATCTCTTAATTTTCTGAGTTAATTTCTCACTTAATTAGATGATCTTTGTGTTGGTATTAGAGATTTTATTGATGGCTAAATTAATGACTTGAATATAATTCACTTCTTGTTTTGCAGACTCAAAATTGCGAGTAAAAGCAATGGTGTCTTGTAGATTGGTCAGATAATAGGGTTTTACAAATCTTAAAATACTACTCCATAATTCTTTAATAAATTAATTAAGAACTTGTGCTATGGTATAGTAGTCTCTTTTGATAGCCAATATTTGACAAAGAATTTGATTGAATTGTCCGAAATAAGTAATTACTGCTTCATAATCTTTTTGTTTAATTATGCTGAATTGATTCTGCAATCGGATTAGAGTATTAGAGTTGTAAAAGTATTATGGAAAAACAAGCTTGAAGGTGGCAAAGTCAGTTGGTTTTTCTGTTAGACTTTAATATCATGAGTCTGCAGTTCTTATTAGGAAGAATGGCAGTGCTTGAATAGTTCTGTCATCATCCCAATTGTTTGCAGTAACCACTTTTTCAGCTTCTGGAATTCACAAGTATGTGTTGTCTTCTTCTCTAGAAAATTTTTCCAATTTTGTGATATCTTGGTAAGCCATGTTCTGGTTGATGGGCAGAAGGTTTGAGGGAATTGGTGTCCACATTTTAGAGGGTTCTCCTGGTGCTAGTTCTGGGTGTTTTTTTTTGTCATTAGAACCAATAGATTGTAAAATAGCAGTTCCTTCTATAAGGGAAGTTGCTGATCCTACTGAGATTTGTGCTGTTAGTGGTTTCCAAGTTGATGTATTCTTGTCTGTTTTATTAATTGTTGGGGTCAAATTTCCAAACAATGATCCATATTCTTCTAGAGATTTGGTCCAACTGTAGTGACCTCAAAAGTGTGGATTTTCAGGAGTTTGTGGTGTTTCTGACTGGATTTCTAGGAGTGAATTGAATAATATTTTACTTTGGAGTATCTGATGATATAATAGAGTTGTTGGGAACAGGAACCTTGGTTTCTTGTTGACTGTGAATTAAACTTGTTCTCTTTTGGTTGTTGAATTAAATTCAGACTTATTTTTTTTAGAGTCTAATTCTTCTGGTTGGTTTACTTAAGAAAAACGTTTTTCTACATAATATTTAAAGTTTGTATTAACTATGCAAAGAGTTTCAGTGATGGCTCATGTTATGGTATTTGTCAAGTATTCTAATAATTTGTGGTGAATCTGTTCACCAAGCTTTTCTATATCTGTTGACTGGCCTAACAAGCAGTCAATTTTCACGTTAATGTAGTCACAAAAATCACTTTTTGCAATAATGGTTTTAGCTGGTATTCTTAGGTCTTTTTATAAATATTGAAATAATGTTCTTCTGTACAGGGAGTGGTTCTTTTCTACTGTTCAAATAGTTGCCACTTTTGTGAATATCTGGAGTGTTCTGTCTCTGTGAATTTTATAACCTTATAGGGAGCACCAAATGTTATGGGTAAACTTGGTAAGATATAGTAGTAATATTTGGTACTCTAATTTAGTGTTCCAAGATTGTATGTTTCTCACAGTGTCAATGTTATCAGTCTCTGAAGATCTATTTCTGGATGTGAATTTACTCATTGAATTCTTTGGTTATAAGGCACAGAGTTTGTTTTTTGTCAATTGCAACATTTTTCCATAAATATGAACTTTTTTTTCTAAGCTAATGAACGCAGTTGTTAGGGTCTGGCATTGGTTTTTTGCTCTTTTGGTAAGCTAACAAGATAATATTAATATTTAAAAACTTAGAGAAAGCTTTTCTCTTTTACCAAGCTATCACAAAGTCTATTCCAAGACAGTTGATTTTTCTATGTTGCTGCTCCAAACAAAAGAAGAAAGAAAAGAAAAAGAAAAGAAAAGAATTAGTTCCTGTCAATTGCCATGATTAAAAGCAATTGATCCAAGTCATTAAGGGTTCAAAACATTTATGTTAATGGCATTTGTTTCAAAACAGAGATAAAAAACACTGATTTTAATTTCAATTAAAATTCATAAGGTTTGGAGAACATGAATTGGTAATTTAGATTTTTGTTCCTTTTTTTTAATAATTATTGTATTTCGAACTATGGATATGTGATAAGTATAATACAAAGAAAAATTGATTATTAACTAATTGTCTGTCTTTTCCAACTTTTACAACTACTTGCTTTTATATATTTTTTTGGTTTTACAGACTTGCTTTCAATTGTCTCACTATTGCTAGCTATTGCTTTGCTTTTCTATGTTATTGCTAGTTATTCTATATTATAACACATTATCTGGTATTATTACATGTTACTTTGTGTTATTCTACATTATAATATGTTATCTGGTGTTATTACATGTTATTCTGTATTATCCTATGTTATAATACATTATTCTGTACTATTCTAAGTTATAACACATTATCCAATATTATTGCATGCTATTCTGTGTTATGTCACGTTTTTGGTCATGTTTTCCCATAACTTTAAATTAGTTTTTTTATTCAGATAACAATAGCACACAACTTAAAAAATATCACAAATAATCTAATTGGTTGCCTGTTGTGGTAATACTGACTCAAATAATCAACAAAAATCAAATATAAATAAATACACTATTTCCAAAACAAAAATATTTTCAATCAACATGAACAATTATTTTCTGGATTAAAACATTTAAAATGTCTTCTATACTCTTTATGAATATTAGATCAAAAATTATCCAAATACTACTTTGACCATTGGAAAACAAACCACTATAATTGATAACAGTAGAACATATACTGTTATTAGACCAAAGAAAACTACTACCAAAAGAGAAAAAATTGGTAGCAAAATGGATAAGTATCTGTTAAAAAGTATAACAGCAGCAATACTTTTATCTTTTAGCACAATTGGAAAACAATCCAAGAAATCTTGTTCATAGACAAAAATTTGTTATATGAAAGGCAATTAAAACTCTATGGTTACCTTAAAAAAATTATAGAGAATATAAAATTCATAAAAAAAACAACTTCAGAGATACAGGCAGAAATTTTGGGCATTATACAGTTAGATGTTTCAAGAGTTTTAACAATTACTAGAAGAGCCAAAACTCTAATACAAAAATTTGGTCTCTTGGATACAAAACTCATTTTGTCTTAAGTATTATATACCTTATCCACAAAAAACTTCAACAAACTAGTTAGCTTTAAGTTAGATAAAACTCTTTAAATAGATTACACCATAAATAACTTGATTTTGCTGGAGCTTAATCTCTTTGAAGAGGATGATATTATAGTTGAAACTTATACTTCTTATTAATTATCACATGTATTAGCCACTGATATTATATAATTAGCCACCCTATTTTTAGAAAGTGATTATTAACTTGATCAATAACCTAACCATTGACCTGATTATTAACCTGATTATTAATCTAGTTGTTGACTTGATCATTAACTATTTTTGATAGCTATATAAGCAATGAATTTTTTAACTGTAAAAATGCATGTTAAGAAATTAAAAAATCAAATAAATAAAAATCAACTTTTATCTTAAACATTTTCTTATTGCTAATTTCCCTTTTCTTTACCTTTAAGTATCTGAACATCTTGAAATAAAAGATTATTTGTTGGCATTTACCTTCTTTTTCCTAAAATGTATAATTGTAGTATTTGAAAATTATTGAATAAAACATAATTGAAGAGTATATTTGATATTTGATATTGAATTCTAAGAGCACTGACATGAGGCATAGAATTATACCAAGTGTGATTATTTGTTAACAGTATAGACTATCCCTCTACCTTCCGATTCTTCAGTTACTTTTGAAAAGTATAGCGACTGAGATATTTTATGAGACTGATCTTACACATTGAATCCATACTCATTTAATTTGCTCTTTGAAGTAGAATTCTCTTTGATTATTTCTATTACCCTACAATCCTGTTTTCTCTTGCTATTCATTAGCTTATTACTCCAATCCATAACAATATTATAATTAATAATTATTTATATTATATTTTACTTTAAAATAATAATTTTTTTATTTTATTTTAATTAACAAAGCCAACTTAGCCAATATAACTTCAACAAAATTAACTTTAAGCTAATTATAAAATTAATAACAATAATAAAAAAACTAAAAAAAGAACAATTTTTTTTTTTTTTTTTATTAGCATTTAATGAGTGAAGTCCAACCACTATTTAGTACATAGAGCCAAACTAAGTGGCTCAAACTAAATGCGACTCATGCAATGACTACATGCAACTAGCCACTCAGGCCAGACTAGGCAACACTACACACCTATATAAACACAGGGACAACTATCTAAACACAAAAAAAAAAGGCAAGGCCTGTAATGGCCAAAACTGACAGCAAAAGACTCAGCAATGCCAAGCATCCTCACCACACTATCTGAAAGCACAGAACACACCCTATGTGACAAACCCGAAACCAAACAATTATCACCAACCAAGCCAGCCTTCTCCATGTCTGCTCTGAATTTAGATCTAATCAACCAGATTCTGGATTGATGCAGCTCAACCAAGAACCTCACAAACTCAACTACCACTCCTGAGGCTTTTCTAGCATTCTCAAAAACACTCGCTGCCTCAACAACCCAACTTTTTATCACAAAACCCTTACACAAAACCAAATACCTGCCAACATCCAAGTGACAAGAATCAAGAACTTTAAGAACAGAAGAGGAAAATAGATTACAATCGCGAATTAGAGATGTCCAGTACGCAGAACCCTCCAGCAAAATTTCCATCTGGGTGTGAACATCCTGTGAACAAGTAAAAACATGGTCCAGCAGTTCCACCTCTCCACACAACAAACACTGAACACCTGGGTAACATTTATTATATAACCTTTTTTTGACAGCCACCGGCAACCTTTTGTGTACAGTTTTTATTAAATACATTTGAAGATCAGCTCATTTCCAGCTAGTAAACCCAGCAAGCATGTGTAAGTTAGAATGCCAGACTTTTGCCAAAACAGCCCAATCAAAATCTTTTAGCATATCAACTAAGACCACATCTTGGCCTGGACTAGCCTTCCAGCGAGCATGACAAACAGATCTAAACACATCCTTAACAAAGTAATGGGCATTGCCCGAAATTACAGTGTTCTTAGCCATCAAACAATACTTCCATATTCCTATTGGCAAAACGTAGGAAGAGCCAGTAGCTTTACCTGCAGACCTATCAGCCCTTACGTTGCCGAGAACACTGGCATGACCTTTGACCTTGACCCAACTTACACTGAGATCCTTATCCCTAATCAAGTTAAAAATATGCCTTCTTTCAATCCAGCAGCAATTACAAAAGTCCAAATAAGAAACAATAACTCAGAGACACAAGCATCAATGACAGCTTGGCTGTCGAGATGCAAAACCACAGAACAAGATAATGGAACACACTCTAAAGCCAGAGCAACAGCCTGCAACTCAGCCATAGTAGAAGATAAAAGGCCAAAAACTCTGACACCAACACTCAAATCCAAAGCTGCGAAGTACACAGCAGCACCACTTGACACATCAGCAGATCCAGCACCCCTTAAGAACCCATCCATATACACCTCAAAACAGCCAAACCAAATCTCATGTAAACCATCCCATACAGAAAAAAACACAACAGAGTCTATAATACTCAAACCACCAGAATAGACAGCACCAATAAAGCCCAGGGAGGTAAAACTCTGATCCAAAAAGAATTTAGAAGCGACTGCAAACCAATGGGGCACAGGGCCCTGCGAATTCAAATGTTTTCAGCAATGAAAAGTCTTCCAATCCAACAACTCTCCCTTTTTATCGAAAAACTGATCACCAAAAGCAACACCAAAGTGTTTAAGAGACCAAACAGAACTAAAGTAAAGAGACTTCCCAAGAATTGAAGACATCGAAAAACAACCAGGATAACAAAAAGCACTAGAAATGTTGTTTATCAAAGAGAGATTATTGTTCAAAAGAATTTTCACAATACCTGCCAAAAAATTGTTCATTGGACTAACATGCAACTTGACAGAAAATTGAAAAAAATCCAAAGGAGCCCAACCCAGAATCTGCAAGTCCAGAAATCTATGCTCAAACAAGTGGCCAAAAATGCCAGAAGCATTAGCCAAAGAGATCAATGAAGCCACCTTCCCCTCAGACTGCATCTGCTCAAAAGACTTCAGATTATACAGTGAAGGATGATGCAGAGCAGAATCAGGAAAATCCTGAGGCAGATGCACTTTGGATTTGAGGCTCTTTCTGACCAAAACATCTCACTTGTGGCACACACCAAATGAAACAAAACTAAACTGCGTCCGATAACTAACAATGGGCTGTAAGACAGCTGAGACCAAATAGAAAAACTGCTTATCCATGATTGCTTTTTTGAGCACCACATTGATAAAAAACCGAACATCTGAATGAGTCTTTGCCAAACTGGGTTTGGACAACCCCTCAGTTGACAAAAAAATTTCCAAATATCTGTGAGCCTCACTCTTCTCTACAATAGAAATCAGCTGACCATTTATATTTAAAGAAGCAACCTTGACACTCTGATTAATTAGTATGGCCACTGTTTTTTCATTGTTTATAGAAATATTGTTGATAAAAAAGAACTCACTAACAATGTTCAAAGCATACTGCATGGAAGCCTGGCAATCTCTAATCCAAATTGTATCATTTACAAAAGTGCCAGCTGCAAAGAAGAAAGTCATCCCATTATTATTCTCAATTCTGCCAGTTTTCACTATGAACTTAGTATCAACATGATATCCACACAAATGCTTATGCCTTTTAATTTCACACAAAAGTGGATCATAAAAGATTCTCCAAAGAAGAGGCAAAAAGACTTCACCCTGATCAAGGCCATCATGCACTCTATAACCACCTGAAAGACTAAAATCAGTTATTATTCTATTAATCCTATTCATATAAATACCACCAAACAAGCCAATAAACTTTTTACACATTTTGATATGATGCAGACTAGCTCTTAAGTGATGCCAACCAACAGAATTATATGTCTTGTACATATCTTGCAAAACCAATCAAAGTTCTCTATTCTTCTCAAGAGTATCTTTGACTACCAATCCAATAACAAACACAGGAGATTGAGTAGAAGTACTTTTTAGCACCGAAAAATTGTTACCATGGAGAACGTCAAATTTGCTGCATGCGAAGGAGATCCTGTCTAAGAGAATTTTGGAGAGAATTTTCCTGGCTGTTTCAATCAGAGCAATAGAGTGAGTATTTGTCAAAATCTCATCCTAATCATAAGGTTTCGGAATCATTGAGACCCAGGCTCTCTTCCACAAAGCAGGCACAGAACCAAAAGATAGACATGCATTCAACAACACCAAGAGACACTCCATCACCCTCTTATCACTATGTTTCCAAAGTTTATTAGGGATGCCAGATAAGTCAGCAGCTTTACCATCGGACAAACCACCAACAACCAAAAGCAACTTATTCAAACTGACTACACTCATAACACCAGAAAAAGTATCATCCTTAACATATGCCAAGGGAGCATACTGATGGGCCCAAAGATCTGGCAGTACTGGAGGCACCACCCACCTTCTCATCCAACCCTCCATAATTTTATCAACCTTCAATTTTACTTCCTCCAGCTCCAAAACAAGCTCATCATCAACAACCAAATGATTCAGAACAACCTTCCAAAAGAACTGATCTAAAACACTCTTAATTATGCTACCTTTGTCAAAACAAAATTTTTCCATGCACTTCTAATAGTGTCTCTGATAGAGACCTCCTGTAACAATCTCGATTCATACAATTTGGATTTCCTGTACTCTCTCTTGACAATTGATAAAAACTTGAGAATATCGACCCCTCTCCGACCAGACTGAACTATATCCACCAACACAAGAATCTTATCAGCATTTAATATAGACCATTTCTATACAAGGCAATCAAAATCAGAGGTATCAGCTAAGCCAAACTTTTTGACAATTTTGACAATTAGCAACTCCAAGCCCAAAAACTTAGATGAATGTTTGTTTCTTGAACACTGAAACTCATTAAACTAACACCAAGAAAACGTCTTATTCACAGAATCCACCAATATCTTCTCCAGCAATGACCACATAATATTCAAATCTAGCTCTGCAGCAGTGACATGAAATACATCTATTATACCCAAAATCATGGCAGAGGAGCAGTCCCTAAAACAAGACCATCCAGCATCATCAGCATTCTTGATATTAAACTTCCAACAATCCTTGTTAGCCTGTTTATGCAAGCTATTCAACTGGACATTTAAGAGTCCACCCAAACCAATAGAAACTATAACAGCATTGTGATTAGTGTCAAAAAAGTCCGAAACAGAGCCAATGCTATGGTCAACAACAGCAGAAACCAAATTCTCACTAACAAAGATGAAATCAATGGTCTTTTCGACCCCCCTAGAATTACTCTATGTAGAAATCTCAACCAAAGATTGGCCAACCAATGAATTGACCAAACCCAGACCTGAGCAGAATTTGAAACTTGCACTTTTTTCCAATCCATTTTTGTTGAAGTCACCACCTAGAACAACAAAAGTGCTGGAGTTAATGGTCTTAGCAATAAGAGAATTCACCTCAGAAGCCTAATCAAAACAAACACCAGAAGAGACACCAGTGTACAAATCAAAAACAGAAACCAAAAGTTTATTTCTGAACAAAAATTGCACAGCAATAACCCGGCCAGGAACCTTCTTAATCTTAGAAACATGACGAGCCAAAGAATTGTTCATGATAATAGCAACACCAGCACCAAGAAAACCAATGTTCAAACCAAAAATAAAAATTTGAACACCATCAAATTTATCCTTGATCCAAGAACCAATAAAAGACTTTAATTTTGTCTCAGTAACAAAAGACACTGTCAAACCAGAATCCACATACCAACGGAAAACATCCACCTACTTTGCAGGAACATTGATACCTCGAACATTACATGTTGTAATTTTCCATATTAAAGCACTTATTGAGAAGAAAAAGGTAAGAGAGAACCCGAACCAAAACACAAAAGATCTAATCTAACCAAAACAGAATTGACAGAAGCCTCCAGAGCCGACATTTTAGACTCCAAACCACTCATCTTGGTAGTTAGAACCTTCAAACTACTTGAACTGAAGCCAGCACTCAATCAGCACTCAGAAGATGAGGAGTGGACAGCACCAACTCATCGTCTAGAGCCATATCAGAATCCAAAACAGGGACCAAAGGCACAAAGCCAACCAAAAAAGAAGCACCAGCAGATGGAACCATGGGCACCAATTCAACAAAACTTAATTTCCTCAAAATACCAGAAACCTGGTCAGCCAACAGCTTGAGAGTGTGTTTCAAAGACATCAAATGAGCATTTAAAGAAGAATCATTAACCATAAAAGAGAGAGAACCACCACCTAAACCCAAAGTTGCAGGGGGAGAGAAGCCAACACCAAGACCAGAACCAGAAGAAGAGCCACCAAAAAAGGAAGCAAGAGGAACTATCTGAGCCCATGATTTGCCACCAAAGGCAGCAGAGTGAGAGATAGGAACATTTTTCTTTACATATAATTTGGCCAACTGAAGACAATCCATACCAGGAGCACGTTTTTTATTAAATGAACTCAAGAGATCAAAAGATGACATATCTGATGCATCACACTCTAGAACCAAATGACCAAGATGTCCACACTTTCTACACTGAACCAAATCCAATCTGGTCCATGAAAGATGAACATTACCAAAAAGAGGCTTAGTGAAAAAAGCAGAATCCAGATCATTCTCGGATTCGAAGCCAACCACAGCACAACAAATTCTATTGCCAGTGTCCAACAAATGATTAATAATGCAAGTTTTGCCACCAGTATTATCCAAAAGATTACTAAGATCATGTGCAGTTGTTTTCACTGGCAAAGTAAACAAAAGCGCCCTAAAACAATTCCTAAAGGCCCAGATATTACAATCTCCTACAGTTTTTGCCACACACACAGAATCTTTCCCAATTAGGAATGACCATTTTGAAGCCAACATATCAGTCTGACTTGATTCAGCAAACTCTACCATAGCCTTCTGCTATAACCCAATTAGTTGCACTCTGATCGACTTAATTTCACCAAATTTGGTGACTGCAGTGACGATCATATCCTTTGGCGTATCCATGGGAATTTCTTTGATTACCACAGCCCAATCTGAGTGAATTCCTTGTCTCTTAAGATTGCTGTTTACTATGATGTTATTTTCTCTGGCCAATGACATGGCCTTTCCCATGTTCTCTGATGAAGTAAATGTCAATCTGATGATCCCTTCAAATTTTGAGAGGGTAGTGGCCCCCCCAAAACCATTGATTTTCAAAAACAATTTTCTGATGACATGAGGTTTGGCTGTAGCCGATTTGCTTTCTACAGCTGAGAAATTAATGTCCAGAGCAAAAAAATTTTTCACAGACACTTCTACCTGAATTTTAACAATTTTAGGATCAATTCACTTTCTTTCTAGAGAGATAGATACATGAGGAGGAAGCACAATTTCATGATCATCTATAATGAAGTCAGAAGAACCAAATGGAAAACCAAACATTATGCCAGTATTAACATGTTTCACCTTGGGAGTGGTTGCAGCTGAACCCAAAAGAGATGCTCCATATACACTTGACATGCCAACATCCTCATCATCACCAGACAGACTATCCACATCAGAATACATACTATCACCAGGCTCAGATTTACTCAAAGAGATATCTCTCTCATCACCAGAGTATTTAACATTGCCAAGAACCACCTTTTTTTTTTGAACAAAAGAACTACCAGCAGAACCATGAAAAACATCTTTGGGCACCTTCTTTTTTGACATATTACTGCCCGAAGCAGTTTTCAAATCCATGATGAAGGAGTTATTGATTAAGGAAATATTGAAAAAAAACTAATAAAAAATAAAAAGACTTCTTTTTCAGAAAAAGCATTTTTTAAGGATTTTTGGAGGTAAGAGAGAAAGAAGTTTTTTTTTGTTTATAATTAAAAAGAACAATTTTTATATAAAACTTTTATTAACAAAATAAATTATAAAAATCTTAAAATTAATCACAAATTTTAATAAAAACTTAGAAAAAAATAAGATATTTTATAATTTACAAACAAATAATTTAAATTTTAATATTTAAAATAGTATTAATAATTAAAAATTTTTTTAAATATAATTTTTTTTAAGATATTAGTTTTAATAATAATATTATCTAATTTAGATTAAAACCCAAAAGTAATAATAATATTTTTTAACTATTAAATAAAATAAATATAATTATATATTTAAAAACAACACAATTAAATAAATAATTTACCAATTTGACTTTAAATATTATTTAAAATAAAAAAAATCTGAATACTGTTTTTTTTATTAATAATAATTTTTTTTATAATATTTAACAAATAAGATTCAATTCTTATTTAATACAATATAGTAAATTAAACATAATTTATGCTTTTGCTATATATAATTAATTATTTACGCTAATTAAATCTATACTATATATCTATTTTAATTAAAATTTTATTATCAAAACTTGAAAAAAATAAGTTGTATATATATAAGCTATTATATTATTAAAAATATAATATTTTCATGTAAAAAATTACAACATATATTATAAAAATTAGTATTAAAATTATGTAAAAAACTATATTATCAAAATTAATTAAATAAATATCAACTGATAATAAAGAAGTAAAAAAATAATAATTAATTTAAGTATAATTAAATAATAATATAGTCTAATCAAAAATTTAAATTAAATATAATTTTTTTTTGCAAATTAAAAAACCTCATAAAAATAAAAAAATAACATATATAATTTAATAAAAACAGATTTTATTATGTTTCAAAATTCTTATACAATTTTATTTAAATAATTTAATATTTTAAATCTGTAATTATCATTTAAAAGTAATTACTAAAAAATATAATCAATCAATTTGTTTCTAATTATATTAAGTTACTTAAATTATTAACTTAAAATAATAATATATTAAACTAAATTAATTAATTTAATATATAATAATTAATATAATTAAAACAATATTAATATAATATATAGATTTTATATAATTTAATTATATATATAGTCTTTTTGTAAACATTAATTTTATATTAAACCAATTTTTTATTATAAATTTATTGTAAATAATAAGTTATTTTTTTTTTCTTCTTTTTTTTAAATCTTTTTTTTATTTATATATATATATTTACTTTGTTATAAACAATTAATTATAATTCTATTATTTTTTTTATGAATAAAAAAATTATTTTTATCATAATTTTATTTAAATAAATAAATTAATATAACAAATATCTTATATAAACATATTAATTAAATATTAAAACAATATAATTTTTTTTTGTATATTATAAATTAAATAATTATGTTTATATTATAATTAAACAACAATAATATATAACATATATGTTATTAACTAAAATTATTAATGTTTAATATAATAATAAAGCCAAACCTTATTTTAAATATCTTATTTATACCAAAATAATATTATACTATTAAAAAAAATATCAAATAAATTAATAAACAAAAAAATTAAATATAAACACCAAATTGTTATTCTTTATATTAATTTTAAATTTATTTCTTAATAACCAAATTCTGCTTTAATAATTTGCTATTATGTTATATATAAAATTAAATAGCTTTAAAATAATAACTTTAATATTATCAAAAATTAAAATATTTTTTTAAACTAAATTTTAAAGATAAAATTTTTACATAATATTGTATATAAACTAATATTAATATTATTAAAAAATAAAGTTTAAAAAACCAAAAATAATATAATATATTCACTAGTTAAAGCAATTTATTGTAAAAAATAAGTATTTACAACTTTATAATACAAAAATATATTTAATTTATAAACAAAACATAATTCAAAAAATCTATATTATTATATAATAAACACAAACTAATAAAATAAATTTTGTTATAAAAATATTTGTAAATTATTACAAGTAAATTAATATAGATTGTTTTTACATATAAATATATAAATTAACAAAAAACATAATAAAATTAAAAAATATATATAGTCTAAATTTAATTAATATTATTAATTAATATTTTTTATAATATTTGCACCAAAACAATCTTTTTAATAAAATTAACAATTTTATAAATATTATAAACAAAGTATTTAATATTTTCAAAAATTATTATATTGTTTGTAAAAAATATATTCATGAAATAATTCAGAATAAAAAAGTGCTAAAAAAGTTATTTTTTTAATAAATTTGTTAATTATAATATTATTAAAGATGTTAAAATAATTTTTAATTTTATATTAAATAATTAAAATATTTTTTTCTTTAATTAATAAAAGATATAAGAGATTTTTTTTAAAAACCAAAATAAAAAATTAATTAAAAATAGTTTTTATTTTGACCAAAATAAAAATATAAATTATTTTCTTATAAAAAAACATAGCATCAAAAAAATAAGAGCTATATTAAAAAAAACGAAATATATATAGTTAAAAAATAATTAAAAATATTATTTAACATTTATTTTTAAGCCAATTTTTTTAAAAATGACTGTACATAAAAATTATATCAAAGAAAATAAAAGTTAAATTTTTTTATTTTAATATTTTTTATTTTATCAATGACTTTAAATAATTATAAAGATAAATTTGTTTAAATATTCTTAAAATATTTAATTGTTTTAAGTTTTTTAAAATAAATTAATAAAAATTTCATATTTTTAAATGATTTTGTTTGTATTATTATTATTATTTTATTATATAATTTTATTTAAACTTGATTAAAAATTTTTAATTGGCATCTAATATTTTCAAATAAGAATATTTTAAAACAATACATGTAAAAAATAATTCTTGCTTTCTAAGTAATTTTTTTAATTTATAAAGCATTTATATTAAAACCAATTTTAATACTTAAAATATAAAATATGTTGTATAATAATTGTTAATATTATTTTAGATATTAAAATTCAAATTAATTGGCTATAAGTTACAAAATATTTTTATTTTTTCTTTAAAGTCTTAATATTAACAAAATAGAATTCAAAAATTTTAAAAACAATTACAGACTCAAATAAAATTTTATAAAACTTTTATTTTATTAATTTTTTTATTATTATTGTTTTTTGGTCATTTTTATTGTTACTTTTGAAATCTAAATTGATAGTATTGATTTTACTTATTAAATTTATTGTTAAGTTTATTGGTATTTTAATTGTTTTAATAACTAAATTATTTGATATTTTTTCTATTTTGTAAAAAAAATTAATATTTTTGAAAATAAAATAGATAAATTGTATATAAAAATTAATAAGCTAAAAACCAAGTATAATATTAAAAATAATATAAATATGAATATTTTTGGTAATATTGTTAATAAGAAAATATTTATTAATATAATAATTTTTTGAAAGCTTTAAGTTCTTAATATTAAGTTTAATATAAATAATACTGCCAATTATAAAAGTAAAATAGTCAAAAATAATTGTACTTTGGTTGTTTTATGTATAAAATGTTTTTAAATTAGGTTTTTTTTAAAATCAATAGATTTATATTTGGTTATATATAGAAATACCAAAATTATATTATATTAGATAATTATTAAATTTTACATATTAAATAAATAATAATAATAAATTAATTTAAGTTTAAGTTAAATATTATTATTTAAATAAAAAACAACATAAATAAAAAAGATATTAATTAGTCAATTAGATATTTATATTATAAATAATATAGTAAAAAAATTAAAAAATACAAGAAAAATATTAAAAATACCAAAATTAAATAAAAAAATAAAAATAGATAAATAGATAAATAGTAATAAAACATTGAAAAAAACGTTTAATAATTAAATAATTAAAAACTTAAAAACTTTTTTTATTTTTAAGTCAATACATATTTATTCTAAATAAATTATTTATCTAAGTTTATAAATTTAAATCATTTTTGTTGAAATTTGACATTTTAAAATATTGTTAATTAATAACAAATACCAAAATATAACAATAATTTATTATTTTGAATTGATAATTTTTAATTATGGCTATGTTATTTTTTTTGTTTTGTTGTTAAATTAACTTATTAAAATAAATAGTGTTAAAATTATAATAGTAAAAATAATTTGATAAAAGATACATATTAAAAGCATAAAATTAATATATTAAAATTCAATAACCACCAAAATAAATCTGTTAAAAGAAGCAAAAAAATAATTATTAAAAGCAATATTATAATTTAATCTGTTTTTATACAAAAAACTACCAGAAAATCTTCAGATTTGCAAAATCTTTAAATATATTGTTCTATGTAATAATACCAAATTATAAAAGTTTACTTAAAAAATTAAGTTGTTATAATTTATTAATTGGTAAATTTTGTAAATTAAGTTTGTTTGATATTTTAGTTATTTAGGTTTTTGTTTTTATTAGAATTAAGTTCAAAAGTGAAATTCAAAAAACATTTATATAATAAATTATACATTTCAAATATAAAATTGTTGATAGTTTTAAAAATATTATATTTGTGGTGTTTAACTGATATGATAAGTTAATTTTCAATTAATTGACGATTAATCTATAACTGCTTAGAAAAAAAATTCCATAGATGTTTTTTTAGCACAAATTTTTTACAAACTATTATATACAAATTTACATTTAATAAATACATAAAAAGAGTCTTTAAGATAGCAAAAGTAAAAAAAGTGCAAGTATTTACTAATAAAATTTACTATTTAGAAGTTTTTGCCAAAATTTTATAATAATTTTGCAAAATTTTTTTATTAACAAAAAAATCTAAATTTGTATTACAAAATATTTATATTTAAAAAAAAATATATATTAATAATTTTATAATTAAAATAATTAAAAAACCAAAAAAGTTAACACAGAAATTTTTTGGCTTTCACCAATTATTAAATATACCAAAGGTCGTAAAAAGTTTTTTAGAAAAAATTAAAAACCTAATTGACAGAAATGATGCCAATGCCGATCTCAACTGTTTGCAATTAACTCTTTGAAGTTTGGTGTAGCCAAGGTACTGCACTTGTTTAATTTCATTTCAACAGTGTTGGACTTGAAGCAATTCTTCCAGTATGCATCAGATATAATGAGAAGTGTGTCAAGACTAGTAAGAAAAGCAAGAAGCTGTTGAAGTGACATTGGAACATTGAGATCACTAATCTCCATCATAACGTATAAACTGTCATATAAGAGAGTGGTAAAATAAAATGAAATATGTAGTTCTATTAAGAGTTTTTGTTTAGTATTTAATTAAAAAAAGAAAAAAAAATTATTTTGAATCTTATCAACAACTTGAAACCTAGTATGTATTGGATATTGTAAGCATCAATTTCATCTTTGTTAAATGTAGCAATCCTAATAAGATTGGCACAAAGATTATAAAGATTATCCACTTCTTCTTACACTTTAATCTCCCCATGTCCTCTACTAGAATCCCAAGATAACTGATCAATAGTGTTTATTATTGCATCAGGTTGTCTTGCTCTGCCTGTTAATTTTCTCGCCTTTGATCCAGGTGCCTCTCTATTTGACCTGTAATTTTTTATAGTTTAAAGAGTGTATATATTGAATTTTGGAGCGATAATTAATTAAAAAACTTACCAATGCAAAAAGATATCACGATCTGGATCTGTGACAATAGAATTCAAAACTAGATTGATGTATGCATTACAAAGTTCAAATTTCCCAACTGAACTTTTCAATGTAAATTTAAGAACTTTTTCTATGCTAATAATTAGAAATAAAAAATGTTAAATGATATAAAAACTTTTTGTTTCATAATTTAATACAATCTTACATATTTTTAATGGCTTCTAAAATGGACATTTCTCCATAAGAACAACCAATTGTAAATGTTTGAAGCTCTTCTATTGCAGTATATCTTGTAATCTTGTCCTGCTGCAATTGCTGTAACAAAATAAATCTTAGTTTTAAATAAAATAAATAATGCCTTAACAATTAGTATAAGCTTGGTTAAAATTTCAGAATTAAATTCTGTTTCTTGTTCAGTAAATTTCTGCAATATTTTTTTATGCATCATTTCTAATAATTTTAGACCAAAAATTTCAATCATTAATAGACAATGTTGTCATGGTTTTAATAAAAAAATGTGCGACATTGACCTATAAAATAAAGTAATTACAATTAGATTTTATAATTACTTAACAAATTAAAATAATTAAAATACTTACAATATTTGCTGCACGTGATTCTTTACAAAAAGCTCTTTTGTCATCGCTAACTTTAATGATTTCTCTTTAAAATGATACTATTTTTCTGAAATATCAATTTTATTTATAATCCATCTAGATTCTTGTCGAGGTAAAAGTTCCAATTGCAATTCCTCCACATCATTAATTATGATTGAATAATCAAATGATGTAATTTCAGTCACTGTATCTGCTTCATTATCTTGAAATAGTGGTGATTGTAAAACTGGCAAAGAACTAAAAGAGCTATTTTTTGTTAAAAACAGGTTATATAAAACAAAGTAAATTTTTTAAATTAGTAAATAAAAGTAACATCTAAACAATCTTAGCTATTTTGAATTAAACTGACCTTCAAAAATATCTTCTAGTCTTTCTTCACTATTATCAAATATATTTCATTTTATTATTAAACTAGAAAATCATAAAACTTCATAAAAAAAAACATTTTACCAGGCTTGTCATTTCCCTGAAGCTGTCAAAAGAGACACTTGTGATTTATGCACAACATCTTGTAAACTTTTGTTACCCATTTGTAGATATTCAATATTGTCTTCTGCCTAAATTTAAGTAAAATTCAAGTTAATATCAAATAAATAAATATAATAATTAAGATTTAATATCTTACCTCAACCAATTTCTGCTTTTTTTGAAGTTTTGTATTTTGCTCATAGCTCTTCCAAAACTTCTGCACATCTTTTGAATTCTTGTCAACCTATTATAATAAAAAACAATTTTAGAATAATCAATCTAAATGATAGGGATTAATGGTATTTCATCAGCAGAACTGAAGCTGATAGAATATTACACAAGCAGTATAACATGTGTAGTTTTTTCCTGAGTGGTCACTCTTGCAGTTGTTGTAGCATAGAAAATCACAAACAGGACAACAAATGTGCATTTTGGACATCTTAAGATATCCAGAATGTCCATTAGCAGAGCCGAAACCAGTAAAATAGCTGATGAATTATCATGCAAGCAGTATAACATTTGTAGTTTTTTCCTGAGTGGTCTTGCTAGTGCTGCAGCATGAAGATCGCAAACAGGATGACTGCTAACTCTTCAAACTCACAGTAACTTCCCATAAAGCATTAACCACTGTTTTATGCAGATTACCATTGTCTTTATAATGCTTTGAGATTTTTATTAATTCAAAAATAAATTCTGAATGAGTTTTTTTTTTTCTAAAATTTGGGTAGATCTTTCACAATTTACGTGTGTTAGATATGAAAGTAAGGATGGTTTTTGGTTTGATGTCCAGTATTCTGTCATTTAAGTAAGTAAAGGAGTACAGTAAACAGACAGATATTTTAAACCTAATAATACTAATTACCTGATTTCTTTAAGTAACCCAAGATAATTTTGTCAAGCTTTATTTTACTCTTGAAGGCTGTAAATGTGTGCTGTGCTATTTTATTATTAGCGAAAGATTTACAATTGAAAAAAAATTTTTTGTCCAATTATAAATCAGTGATGTACTGGGACACTATTCGTCTTATATTGCAGGAACACAGACATTGTCCTACCTTGATCAAAACCCTAATTATGCTATTTTTACCTCTTTTATTAGATAAATATATAGTAAAAACCAATATTAAAAACCTTTTGCAAATGTTGTATCAATGTTTTAGGAGAACCAAAAAGAAAAAATTTTTTTTCCTAACAAAAAAGATTGTATTATACAATATTTAAAAAAATGTAATCATTTTCTCAATCAAATTACACCTGAAGAATAAGCAGAAATAAATGAGCTAGTAATAGTTTTATCATTTGCAAATAAAAAACTGTGTTAATTATTGGTAACCAATTTGAATATTAATAAGATTTTATTAAAAATAGTGAATAATTAAAGACCTACCTTATACTTTTACTTTATCTTAAAAAGTCATTCAGAATCTTATAATCCAATAAATAATTATATTGCCCAGCCATTAACAATAAAGATCAAAAACAATTTAACAAATTTTTGCTTTAATTAACAGTTTTTTGTGAATGCTTTTTGTATTGAGTCAATAATTCTAAGCAAAACAATGTTTTAAATTTTTTAATCCTTTTTTTATATTAGCATTCACCACTCAAGAAAGAAATTACGAGTTCAATGTAATGTCTTTCAGATTATGCAATGCACCAGCAACATTCCAAAGACTCATGGATATTGTTTACAAAAGCCTTCTTTGGAAATTAGTAGTTGTCTATCTTAATGATACTGATGTTTATTTACCATCTTTTGAATTACACTTAAAACACCTGCGAGAAGTTTTTTAACAATTACAAAAAGCAAGATTGAAACTGAACATCAAAAAATGCTACTTCAGAAAAATGAGTTTGGTCTTTCTTGGCCACATTGTAAGCAAAGATGAAATTAAACCAGACTCTGGAAAAATCAGCACTGTCAAGAACTTCAAGACTCCACAAAATACCACAGAATTGAGAAGATTTATTGAATTAGCTTCCTATTACCAAAAATTCATCAAAGAATTCTCAGAAATTGCAAAACCCCTCAACCAGCTCACTACTAAAAATGTCGAATACAAATGGACAGAAAAACACTAAAAAGCTTTTGAAATTCTCAAGAAAAAGCTAACAACAGCTCCAATTCTCGTCTACCCAGACTTCAGTAACCAATTTTGACTAGCTACAGACGCTTTTTACACTGCCTTTGGTGCTATCTTATCACAATTAGATAACAATGGAAATGAATGAGTAATTGCTTATGCTAGCAAAACATTAAAACCAGCCAAGAAAAACTACCCTGCCACAGAACTAAAAACAACAGCTGTAATTTGGGCCCTACACTACTTCAACTTTTATCTCAGGCCTAAAGAATTCGATATTATTACTGATAATATTGGACTTAAATGGCTTCAGAACAAAAACACCCAATTGAACGCAAAACAAACCCAATGGACATAGATTTTTAGCCAATTACCGATAATTGTACACCACAAACCAGGAAAGCTCCACACCAATGTTGACTGTCTCTCAAGAATGAGGCAAGATTAGAACACAAAACCAACATTCATTTAAATTAACAGCAACAAAACAACAAACAATAAATCCTGAAAACTACAACAATCTTAAACAATATCTGGAGATATTAACAATCTTAACAGATTGGTCCCCAGATGAAAAATGTCAGTTATAACAACAAGCCAAACAATATTTCTTACACAACAACATTATTTATTATCGAAACTTCAGAAACCCAGACAATCCACTCAAATTAATACAAGAACATGAAAAAAAAACTATTTTATACAACATGCACTTGGACCCTTTATCAGCACATTTAGGAAAAGACAGCACCACCCAAAAAACACTAGAATATTACTTTTGGTCTCAAATGAGAAAAGACATTTATGAATACATTGAATCTTGTGATAGTTGTCAAAGAAGAGAAGGAACTTGCCCTACAGAACTGTTAAACCCAATTAAAGTTGAACAGCCTTTTGACTGAATTGGTATCGATTTAGTCAGACCACTACCTATCACAAACCAAGGAAACCGTTATATTGCAGTAGCTATAGACTATCTCACTAAATGGCCCAAAACCAGAGCCATTTAATGAGCAGATGCAAAATCAGTAGCAAATTTTATTTATGAAAATATTATCTGTAGACACGGATGCCCAATTGAACTTTTATCCAATCAAAGAACACATTTTGTGAACAATCTGATATAAGAAATTTGTAAACAATTTAATGTCAAAAGATCTTTATCTTCACCCTATCATCCACAGACAAATAGATTAGTGGAACATTTTAACAGAACATTGTGTGAATCACTAGCCAAAGTCTCAACCAATTTTAAGCAAAAATGAGATATCTTTATTCCATCAGTGTTACTAGCATACAGAACATTAAAACAAAATACCACAAAACACACACCATTTGACTTAACTTACAGAAGAACAGCAATGTTACCAATTAGTTTCACAGTGAAAACATATCCAGCACAACCAATCGATAAAAACAATTTCTAAAAAACACTTCAATAAAGAGCCTACACTCTGCTTAGCACATTGGAAGGAAAACGACAAATAGCAGCCACCCATATTAAACACTTCCAAGCTCAACAAAAAGAATGGCATGACAACAAATTGCCTCTAGTCACCAATGAATTTAAAGTTGCAAACAAAGTTCTCTTACACAGAACTAAAACTAAAAAACAATGGAGTGAAAAATTCAAAAATAAATGGGATGGGTCATTTTTTATCCATGAAATTTTAGGTAATGGATCATACAAGCTAAGACTTGATAACAAAATCCTAGCAAAAGTTGTACATGAAGATCGTTTGAAACACTATAATTCCAGAAACAATTCTGAACTATTAATTCCACAAATTGGTATACATTTCTCTTTAATCAATCTCGAAGATATTCCCTGAAATTTAGAACCAATAGTCATCATTAAACAACCTCCCAACTTGAACACTTAACTTAAATTTATTATTATTATAGTTATCTCCTTATAATTTAAAAACAATCTTACAAAAGCAAAGCAAAAATAATAAAAACCCATACACCAAAAATAATTTTCTTTTATTTTCAAATCTTTTATAATAACTATTCCTCAAAACATTCAACAATTATCCCAAAAACTAATGTTAGCTTTAAAAACAATACCCAAATTATCTATTACTATTACTGGAAGCCACATTAATTATATCCAAACAAAAGTAGTTACAAATTTAGCCCCAAATTCATGAAAATTACTAGCTGTATAAGAAGAACACAAGAAGTTATTCTGAAATTCACCTGCCAGAACTTTTAAAGCTTGCTTTAAGAGAAAACTTAATGTTCACTCTTATTAGTATTTTACCAAATGCTACTATTCAACAAAAACTTCAACTGTGTCTTAACAATAAAAACTATGACTATACTCTAATATATAGATATTTTTACATTAAAAAAACACTTCACGAATGAAAACAAAAGCTTATAGCAGCAAACCTCACAAAAAAAGCTATTCAGAAACAACTTCACAATGAATTCAAGACAACAGCTAGACCTACAAACAGTCATTATAAACTAAAAGCTGCTCTTAGACTTTATGACCTATTCCACACTTGTGAAAACATCCTACAAAATCCAATTTTACAACCTTTGAAGATTCAATATATTGGAAAGCTCACAGAACTGAAATTTCAATAATTGTTAGACCAAATTTCTTCAAAAATTTTGAATTACTATCTGGAAATTACAGACAGTACTTGGACTTCGATGGAGCTTAGTCTTAAGGAAGAGGTTATGTTACCAGATGAAATTAGAGATATTATTTAGCATGAAATTATCTTTATAATTTCTATCATTAATTAGCATATATTATTGTTTCAAATTATCATTTATTACATTAGCAAAATGTCCGAAATTATCATTTAATTAATAATTTAATTTGTATATAATATAAATATAATCTAATTGTAATGATCAATCATGTAATACTCTGAACTATGTAATATTCAAAAAGTTTGCCAAAATTTGTAGAAATTCACCAAAATAATTGATAATTCACTGAAATATCTAATAGTTCACAGAAATAACTTGTAGTTTGCCGAAATGTATCTCTAGTTTAGCAAAATTGTAGAAAATAGCAAAGTTCAAGTTCATAGAATAGTGTTATAACAAATTGTATAAAAGAAGAGCTTCTCTCTTTGAGAAAATGTATCTTACTTCAGATTTAATAATTAAAATCATCTTTTATACACAAAACAAAATAAATATCAAATAAATTCAAAAAGCCAAATTCTTAATTATTTCCCTTGAAATTAACCAATTCCTACTAACAGTTTTAAAATTGATTAGCTACTAATTTTCAATAAACTGTTAGTGACTCCAGGCCTGGATTGAAAACAATTTCCTTGACAGAATTAAATTTTTTTTTACATTTCTTTTATTTTTCTTTTATATTTTTATCATAATTATTAGGGTAACTTACAGACAAAATTCCTGTAGAAGAATTGACTTTCACAGCAAAGTAACTACACATTTTTAGTGAGCTTCTAGATGAGCAATTCCTGGAAAAGAGTTGACATTTACTACAACATAACTACACAAAGTAACTGGCACAAAATTGGCCATTCCACTTATAAACCCAGCAGTTCAAATTATAGGACATAATTTAAAGATAAATTCAGTTACTGGAGATTCAACCACATCCAGAAAACATAAATTCACAGCAAACAGGCATCAATAACATTTAGAAAAAGAGACCAAAAACCTCCAATAACACTGAATTCTGTCTTTTCTGCTTCTAATACTACTGCTATATATACATATTTTCTAGTTTTACAAGATTGCTTTGGATTGTCTGTTCTTGCTAGCTATTGCTTTGTTTTTTTACATTATAACTAATTATCCTATGTTATAATACATTTTTTGATATTATTATATGTTATTCTGTGTTATCCTGTGTTATAACATGTTATTCTATATTATAACATGTTATCCAACATTATTGCACATTATTCTGTGTTCTTTTATATTTTGTTATGTTTTTCTTCAGGTCACATTTTTTTCCTTCTTTCTTTGATAGACTTTTTTTTTTCAAGTAACATCAAAAAAAAAGGTCATCAAATTAAAACCACATTCATGCACCTGCATTGATCTCAAAATAGCACTGAAAATCTTAGCAACAATTATGGTTCAACTAATATCTAGAAGTAGCTTAGCGAAAAAGAGAATCAACATCAGAAAAGGAATAATTGACACAGGATATGTAGAAAATATTATTACAATGCTATAAAATGACTCAAAAAAAGCCTATATCATAGAGCCAAACAAAAAGATAGCACAGGCAATATTCTTGCCTCTGGTTAAAATAGCTCAATTAGTATTAGTGAGAAACAGAAAAAAATTAGGGATTACAGTTAAAGGAATACAGAGTTTTGAATCTATGAATAGAATAGATATATTAGTTAATATGGCAGAAAAAAAAGTTATTGACAAAGGAGAAATTATCTTCACCTGCCAATTAATTTCTATTCTATCATATGATCAGTACATGATAGTCATAGAAAAAAAAGTAAAAGATCAGATTCAGATTTTTAAGGCAGAAGCAACACTTTGTGAATCTGGAGAGATTGAATTAATCAATCTATACATACCAGTCAAGAACCACAGTTACAATAAAATTCTCATTTACAACAACATGGAAGATATTATCAAGATACCAAAAGAAACCACCATTGGATATTTAACCACTGAAATTAAAAAACAATTAACAAATTCTATTTCAAACTTTTTACAACTATGTGGATATGTAAATATTACATCTCAAACAATATACAGATAAGAAAAATGTTATTTGTTCCAACCAAAACAATTGGAACAGATGAACTTAGAAAATCTAGACTCACTACAATGTATACAGCTTAAGATATTAATCAACAATTTTAATAACATTTTTGGCAGTAAAAACGAATTTGGTCATACTGACATCATTCAACATCAGATTAAGACTGAAGATACAATGCTAATTAAACAAAGAACATACAGAGTACCACTAACCAGCCATGAGATTATTCATCAAGAAATCAATTAGATGCTTGACAATAGATTAATTCAACTATTAATAAGCCCATAGTTATTATCAGTAATACTAGTCTGTAAGAAAAATGGAAAAATCCACTTTTGTGTAGATTACTGAAAACTGAATGGAGTAAAAAAAGGAGATAGTTATCTGATTCCAAAGATCCAAAAACTGTTTAATGCTTTTGAAAAAAAAAAATAATTCTTGACTTTAGACTTAGACAGTGGTTACTGGCAGATAGCCATAAAACCAGAAGATAAAAAGAAAACGGCATTTACAACATGAGAAGAAAATTTCAAATTTGAAGTTATGCTATTTGGCTTGATAAATGCTCCAGCCACATTTTAATGGCTCATGGAAATTGTCTATATTAGACTGATATAAAAATTAGTAGTTGTATATCTGGATAACACCAATGTGTTCTTCAAAACATTTGATGATTATTTACATTATTTATAACAAGTATTTGAAAGACTCAAACAAGCAAAATTGAAATTAAATGCAAACAAATACTTCTTTGGCAAAACAGAATTCAAGTTTTTAAGACATATTGTGAGCAAAGATGGTATCAAAACAGATCCAGATAAGATTGAGATTGTTAAGAACTTTCTAGTACCAAATAATCTCACAAAATTAAAAGCATTCTTGAGATTTGCTGGATACTACTGCTGCTTCATTAAAGATTTTTCCAAAATAGCACAGCCATTACATCAGCTTTAAACAAAAAACACCAAATATGAATAGATGAAAACACAACAAGAAGCTTTTGATATATTAAGAAGAAAACTTATTCAAGCCCTAGTATTGATCTATCCAGATTATAGTAAGTCATTTATAATCACAACAGATGCATTGGGTCAAACATTAAGAGCAGTACTATCTCAAAAAAAACTGGATAGAAGAGAACACCCAGTAGTATATGTTAGCTACAGCTTAAGTCCAGCTGAAAAAAACTATGGAACACCAGCATTAGAACACTTAGCTATTTATTAGACTGTCATCAAATGAAAAAAATACTTGAGTCAAAAGTTTGAGGTATACACTAATCACAAAAAATTGACTTCAATCCAGAAGCAAGAATTTGGAAATAATTACTATGCTAAATAGAAAATAGAACTTTCACCATTTAATTATACAGTATATTATAAAAAAAAAATGAAAATACCAATGGCTTGTCATGAATAAAACAAATTTAAAAACATTTCAATCCAAAAATATAACAAAAGATGAATACACAAAAATACCAATAACTTCAACATTATATAAATATCCAATTGTTCAATGAGAAATTATCTCAAAAAGAACAAAACAACATAAAAAAACAGTCAAAATATTTTATTAACCATCAAAATATACTTTACTGGAAGAACAAAAAAAATCCAAATCAACCAACCAGAGTAATTACAGAATCAGAAAAAGAGACAATATTATTCAATATGTATTCAGATTCAACAGCAAGATATTTTCATAAAGAAGCAACCATGAAAAAAATCAGAAAAAGATACTATTGGCCATCAATGTATCCAGACATCATCTAATATGTTCAAAATTGTGATGCTTGTCAAAGAAGAAGAGGAACAAAACCCAGTAAACCATTAAGACTAATCAAAGTAGAACAACTATTTATTTGCATTAGAATTGAATTAGTTGGATCTTTAACAATAACTAGCAAAAGCAACAAATATATTGCAGTAGCCATAGATTATTTTACTAAATGGCCAGAAACAAAAGCTATTCAAAGAACAGATGCAAAATTCATTGCCAAATTTGTTTATTAAGATTTGATCTGTCAACATAGATGTCCAAAAGAATTATTATCTGATTAAGGAACTCACTTTGTGAATAGAACATTAGCAGAATTGAGTCAAAAATTTGGGATAAAAAGACCATTATTATCACCATACCATCCACAAACAAATGAATTAGTTGAAAAATTTAACAGAACATTGTGTAAAGCAATTGCCAAAATCAGCCAAGAAAACCAAGACAAATAGAATTTGTTTATACCATCAATATTATTTGTTTATTGGACAATAAAGCAAGACACTACACAAGCAACACCATTTGAATTAGTATACAGTAGAACAGCAATACTATCAGTTAAGATAGAAGTTAAAACATATCCAACAGAATCAATAACAGAAGAGAATTTTCAAAGAATATTGTTAAAAAGAACATATGACTTAATGAAGACACTAGAAAACAAATGGCAAAAAGCAGCTGATAATATCCAAAAGTCACAAAAAAAACAAAAAAAAAGACATGATAACCAATTATCAAAGAAATCAGTTGAATTTAAGATTGAAGACAAAGTATTTTTACATTGTACCAAAGTAGAAAAACAATAGAGTGGAAAATTTAACTCCAAATGGAATAGACCATTTTACATAGGAAAAATTCTAGGAAATGAAGTTTATAAATTAAAATTGAACAACAAAATTTTAATCAAAGCAGCACATAGAGATTGACTAAAATTATACTACAATATAGTATTATTATCTACCAGTAATATTCCACAATTGGAAGTATAAAGAATAATAGTCAGACTAGATGAGATTTTACGAGATTTAGAACTAATCATTATTATTAACACAAACATGTCAAAGTAATCAACCAAAGAATATATAAAGACATAGTAGATGTGATGAAAGATATCAGAAAAATGGAAATTACTGACAATATTCACTCATTAGCACAACAACTCTTTCAGTTAATTCAACAACAAGAAATGGAAATTACTATTAACTAACAGACCATTAAATACAGAGATACCAAAAAGATACCCAAATACAAAATACAAAAAAAACCAGAAAACACTATCAACAAAATAATTCTAAAAATAAAATTAGTAATAAAAGAACTAACAAGTATCACCACATATCAAGAATTGACCAAAGAAATCTGGAAGTGGTGGATACAAGAATTTCTGAAGAACTTTTGTTATTTTCACTTGGAACAACATTTGAATATTCAAAACTTATATACAGATAAAACAAAACAATTATTCAACACAATAACTTAAACACTTTGTGGGAAAGAACAATTTAATCACACTAATACAAGCCATATATTGATTACAAGTCAATTTTCAAGATCAACCAGAAATTTTACTCAACTCAGAAATGAATTCAATTATCATTAATCAAATAGAAAAAATAATAAATGCTCAATTTGAGGAATTACAGAATAAGCTAACACAAGTAATTCTTGAAAAAAAAGTTCAAAAAATACTTAAAAACACAGAATTAGAATTAAAAAATCTTGACAGAGCTCAATATTAAAAAAAGAGAATAATGTTACTTATAGAATATAAGAGATATATTAGCATATAAATAAGCTGATCAGTAGTAGCCATAGTAGATATGAAATTCCAAGATTCTTTTCAAGAAGAATTGCAGAAATCCAGGAATTTTAGAATTCTCATACAAGGAATCACAAGATTCCAGAATTCCAGGATTCTTTTCAAAAAAAATTGCAGGATTCCAGAAATTCTAGAATTCTTGGTGTGGAGAATTAAGAAATTAAAAAATTTCAATTATGTATATATAGTAATAGTATTAGAAGTAGAAAAAACAGACCTCTCAGTTTAGATTTAATCTAAGCAACTTTTTACATCACAAATATCAATACATAATTATTCTATATCTCAATCCACTCTCCATTATCAATATTTTATGTTGATAGTAATTGATACTTAACTACACTGGAACAATAGTTCTTGATTATGACTATTAATGGAATATTAACTTGCCACCATCTTGGCTTAATTTTTTTATCTTTCTTTATCTCTTTTATTTTCTTTTCTTTATTTTGATTTTTGTTGTGTTTACTAATTAATTGAAGATTAAGTGTTGAGTTATCAACATTACAGATAGCCTGGTAAAAGACCCAAAAATAAGAGTAAAATTACATATATATTAATTGATAGCTTACCAGAAGGACATGACTGCCAGACTAAACTAGCCATCACATTAAAGACAAAAATTGGAAAATCAACATAGAAAATCAACCAAAACCAATCATTATAAATCTTTGTATATTATATAAAGAACTCAAATCAAAATTTTCAGATCATAAAAACCTTTAGAACCAACATCATTATATCAATTGAGCATCAAGTTATAGATTTGTTATTTGATTTGAGACCCCAAATAATCACTTGTAACAACATCTAAAGAATTTTAATAAAAAATTCCAAAAGAATATATTTAATTATTTGTCTTTAATTTGAATTACATTAATACAACAAAAATTATATAAATATCTTTGAAAATTTTTGATATATATTCAAATAACTTAAAAAATTTTGATTATTTGGTTTAAGTTAGCATAATCAAAATTTTGAACTGCATTTAATAATAATATAAATTAGATTAATAGATTACATTTAATAAAATTAAAAGTACATTAAAAACTTTAAATCTGATTTCCAGTAATTTGTATTTGTGACAAAATAAATTAAGAATAATTATTTATTTATATATAATTTTTAAATATTCTAATATAACCAAAAAAAAATATTTTTTTATTTGTTTAAAAATTATAAATATTTTTATTATATTAAAAATAACAATTTTATTTTAGTCTTGATGGCTTAATATATATGTACATAAATTCTGTTATACAAGATAAACAAAATGATTACAAAATATTTCACATTTGAAATAGATTTTTTATGTATCACTTTTCCAAACAATGAGTGGCAAAAAGAAAACTATTGAAGATGTAATTAGTATTTTTGTGGTAGTTGGCATTGATTTGACTATAAAAAAGAAAAAAAAGAAAATAGATAAGAACCAGAATTTTATAATCACTGATGTTAATACATATTATGTATCTAACTCAAACAGAATTCTTCTGAAATCAGAACTAACTCAAGATAAAGTAGACTTGATATGAGTATTGTTTGGAGAATTATTCATTGTTATCTATAAAAAAATAGCTTTCTTAGGCCTTAACTTTTATGTTGGTAAATCTGTCTAAGAAAATGTGGACAAAAAAAAACTTAACACTTCAAGTCAAGATATTGCTTCAACTACCACAAACAAAAAAGTTAAGAAATAGATTTCACAACAAGTTATTAAGTTTTTTGAGAAAAAAAAAGCTGATCTATATTTTATAAAAGAAGATCTTAATATAATCGAAATTAACAAAATTGCTGGTCAAGACTTTTTGTTGTTAACCATAGAAGAATTTATGTGATATGACTTAAAAAAGAACCAGCAATAAGAATTGCTCTTTTGGTTAAAAAACTTAAAGACAAAGAGCAAGATAATTGAGTAAATAATACAACCATCTGTTAAACATGCCATTCATTTTTTTTTGTATATATTGATTAACTTGCACTTTTGCATCTCTTGTTTTTTTATCACTACTAAACAAGCAAAAAAATACATTGATGGTAAGTAGAAAGTATATTAAAAAACACATATGTTTGAATTTGTATGTTTAATTGGCTTTTCTCCAATACAAATTCTGATTTATACTTTTAGACTAAGGAAATTCTTAATGCAAAACCACCTTACATTATAGGAAAGTTGAATTTATTTAGTTGGCTTTAACAACTGTCTATAAATTCAATCAAAGTTTACACATTTTTTTATGAACAACATTTTAAAGAAAAGCTTTCTTCAGATTATTTAAATAAAATCTTTATGAGCTTAGAAAATTCTTTCTTAAAAGTGTGGAATGAATTTATCCTACATATTGCTTTTCCACTATTTGTTAGCACCACCAATAATTTATTCATTGCATTTTGGAATACGCTTATTGTTAAGTTTTTTATTATTGGATCATAAGTAAATAAATATGGCCGAAACATGTCTTTACATACTTTCACTAGAAAATTACAACCTAATCTTTCTTATTTAGTATCAGATGCTTGTTTTGTGAAAGGAAAAAAAAAGAATTTTTATACTAATAAAAAAACTAATTGAAAAGTTAATATAGACGTATGAACAATATTCTTACATTTTTGAATATTATGTATGCACTACCATAGTAACATATTCCTATTTGTATTTGGAAGAAAAACAGATTTTGCAAAAGGATTTGTTTACTTGTGAACTGAATGAGCTAGAAAGATGCATAAAAACTTTTATTATCGGAATTAACATTGATCAATTATTACTTCTACTTTGCCAAACTGTTTTACAATATTTTTAGCAAGAATTTGTCATCTTTTTCCAATCAAATAGCAAGGTAGTTGAATTAATGCAAAATGTTGTTATAAAATGTTACCACTTGACACAGTCTATTGTATATATCCAAGCTATTTACAAAAACATGTTCAACCACAAAGTTTTTTTTATTGATCAGTTAAAGCACATCAACAAGAATAAAACTGAAGCACCATTTGTAATTTTTTCACTAAAGGATATAGTATAAAAACCAGAATTAAAGAAACAACTAATCAAAGTATTATACTATATTTTAACTACCCTTAAGGTATCCTTTGCTTTCATTTGATTTATCTGAGAAATATAGGTATTTTATGATTAAAACATTTATTCCTAGGCTTTTTATAAAATAAAAATCATGTATTGTAATATCTGTTGAGAAAATGTGTTAAAATTCATCTATCGAGATAAGTAATTCATAATCAACTTTGATGATATATATTATACTATTTTAGCTGCTTCTGGTGCACACTTTGCTGAAGAAAACCATGTACCCAAGATTTTTTAAGAAGTTATAACAAGAGTATTGACATATAATTCATTGGATACCTGATTCTAATGGCTTCTGTACAACTTCAAGAATTTGATAAATTAAAAATTTATGCAAGAAAGTTGTTGGCAAGAAATAAACTTGATAGACCAATAGCAAAAGAGGCTTTACAGTAGCTTTGGAGCAAATATTATAATATTTTTAGAGAGAAGTTTTAGAAAAAGAAGCATAAATACAAAATGGGTCTAATAATTTTTTGGATGAGCATTAATTATTTGCTGAGATTATATTGTAATGATTGCAAAATAATCTTGAATATTGTTAAAGAGATGAGATGAATTTTTTTCTAAAGAGTATATTAATTGGTTACATTAAATATTCTGATTGTTGAATAGTGTATTATTAGATTTACATCAGTTTAAAATTCTTAATATATTAGTTTTAGTGATTGGTTGTGTTTTAGCTAAAAAAAAATTCTTAAAATTTATTATTGAAAATTTGCTTAAAAGCATATTATTACAATAATCTAATATTTAATTTTTTACAGAGGAATTATAAAATTAATAAAGAAAAAAATTATTTTTTGAAATTTATTATATTGCATTTTAATTAATAAAAAAATTTCTTAATAAAATTTGATATTTAAACCACAAAAAAGAGTCAAGAAACCAAAAAAAAATTTTAGTGTTTAACAACTTTTTTATTTAAAAATTGACAGCTGTAAACAGCTTAAATAAGAATATATCTAATAGCAAAATTAAAAAAGAATTAATACAAGCTTAAAAAGAGATATTTTGATGCAAAAAAACAAGAAAGATGATAAAAATGTTAAGAGTTCTAATGACTTTATTAATTTCTCTTGGAAAAGATTTTGGTTTTAAAAAGTAAAGAATATAAATAAAAAACTAAAACTAATATTAAAACATTAAAAAACATTATATTAAAAAAACCAGTTTTAATTTAAATAATAATAAAATTTACATGGTTCAAAAATTAATATTCATAAATAAATTTAAACTAAACACATAAAAATTAGAAATTTAGGCAAATTAAACTTTAAAAATTGTAATTGAAATATAGATTCTTATTAATTTTACTTAAAGTTGCTAATGTTTTTTACCAAAAAAAGATTGAAATTACTGTTAAAAAATTCTTTACTCTGAATATTAATTTGTTAATAATAAAAATATTATTTATATTAGAATTTGACTTAGCTAAGACAAAAAAATTGGCTGAAAAAATAATGTAATTACAAATACTAATCTGAAATATGTAAATTCTTACAAAAATTAAAAAATGATTGTTGAAAAATTTCAGTTAACACTTTAAAAATGGCTATATAATTGGTTTTTTAAATTTAGTTAAGTTGTGTTAATCAAACTGTAGTTTAATGTTTTTGGCAAAAAATTGTTTTTGAGTTTATTAAATTAAGCAAAACTAATTTGGTGGCTTTTAAATAGTTTGTTTTAATTAAAAAAAACTATATATATTATGAAAATTAATATAAACAAGACTTTTTAACGAAAAAAAAACAAATATTAAGTTTTATTTATTATTTTATTCATAAAGTTAGTTAAAAAATAATTGTTTTTAAAAAAAAAATTATTATTCATATAAGAATTAAATATGCAACTGTTTATTTTAATTCAAAAAAAGCTCGAAAAATGCTGTAATTAGATATTTGCTTTGAATAATATTAATGCTTGGTTAACTTATATCGAACTTATTTTATTTAAATATTCAATTTGCAATTAATTTGGTTATTTTTTTTGAAATATAATTCTACTGAAAAAATATTTTTTAGTTTTAAAAAGGTTTTACTTTTTATTGAATTTTGCATAAATAATGATAACTTATAATTTTGTAAAATAATTATGTTTATTTAACCATCATAATTAGCAATTTTTATAAGTACTTGTAAATTATATTTAATAATTATTTATTTTGTTTAAAATTGTTATAACTTAAATTACTGAAAATTTAATTTTTTGCTTAATCTGCTTATAAATAAAAATTACATATATTTTTATATTTAATTTTTGTTTTTTAAATTCAATGATAAAGCTTTATTAGATATTTAAAAATAACTAATATCATATGTGTTGTTTTAGTGCTTTGAGTTTTTTCATTTAAAATTATATTAAATAATATTTTATTATAGAACTGCATTTATAACAAAAACTTTAATTAAATAATAATTTTATCAATAAAATATTTTTTATTTTATTATAACAATTATTAATTTAAGAAATTTTGAAATTTTTTATTAATTTGTCATTAATAAGAAAAAACTTTCAAATTAACTAAAATAAATTAATAATATAATTCATTTTGTGTTTTAAATTATGATAATATTATAAAGTTATTCTTAATATTTAATATTTTTCAAATTTTTTTGGCTTTAAATAAGAGGTTTTTCTTAATTAAAGTTTTTTTAAATGAATAATTAGAATTAGTTAAATGTAATTATAACTGAAACAACAAAATAATAACCAAACTATTTTTTGCAACTCTTTTTATATATTGTTTAAATGGCCATAAAAACCAGAAAAAAAATTTGTTGTGTTTTTTAGAGTACTATTTTTACTTTAAAGTCTGATTATTTTTTTATAAGAAATATAATATTAGTTTTATTGGTTTTTTTGATGTTAACATTAATTTTGTTGCAATTATATCAATTATAATGCTTAATTTAAATTTAATTATAAACAATATCTTTTTTTATTTAAATAATAATAATAATAAATAACATATCTGTTAATAATAAATTAATTATTAAAAATTAAGACTAATTTTATGACTGATAGACTAAGCTATTTTACATATTCAAAAGTGAATCTAATATAAAAAATATTTATTTGTAATTAATCTAGCCATTTAAAAAAATGATATCTTATTAAAAGCTTAAATTTTTTATTGCAGTAAATATTACTAACTAAATGAATATTATGTTCTTTTTTTATGAACATGTTATTTCAAAAATTTTCATGTTAGTCAATTTTTGGGTTTAAAATGCAGGATATCTTGCTTTTTCTGTCTTTTTTGCTCAATTAAAGTCGATAAATTTGATGTAAACTATAATATTTATGCTCCAAAAATCTTCATCCACAAAACTAAATTCCCGGAATTTCTACATAACATCTTCAACTGCACTTTTTGTTAATTGAACTGTTTTTGAATCGAAATAAATCAGTATTTTATATTCTTTCAAATACTTCATAATGATAATTTTCTATTCTTTTTCAAGTTGATTCATTGACAATAATTTGGAAGTTGAACTAAATTCAAAGCATTTTTTATGTGCAGCTTCAGAATATTCTTGGATAAATTTAATCAGAATCTCTTTTTGCTGATTTTTCACTTGTATTTCTGCAATTCATAGATAGTAGGTATCTTGGAATCTTATTTGATATGTTGATATTTACTGTTATCATATACAGTTTTATTCAAGATAAAGATATATATAAGATGATTAGACATGATAAAAAGAACACAAATAATACCAGAAATTGATATATTGAGTCTTACAGAAAGTGTTTAAAAGTTTCTAAACAAGATTTTATTTAACAATAATATTTTTTTTTTATAAAATAAAACAAAATAAACAACATATTTATAATTTTATAGTAATTTTCTAAATTTTTTCATTAAATATTACTAAATATTTAAATTGGTAATATTTTTGGTGAGTAAATAAATATAGATATTCTAAATAAGATCTTGAATTAATTAAACCAGTTTCTTTAAATCGTTTTATTGTATTTGAAACTGCTGTCAAGCTGTAATTAACTATGTTGACAATATCACAATATTTCTTGCTATGCTGTTATAATAAGCATATAGTATTACATTAAGTAATCATTAATTCTTTTTTTGTTTCTATTTTGTTTTAATAAAAATAATGAAAAAATCTTATATATGTATTATATTTTATTTTATAAAAAAACAAATATAAATAAAATTAATTATAAATGTTATAAAAAAACATTATATATACATGTTTAAAAAATAAAAAACACATAATTAAATAATTAACTAACTTAATTTAGTAATAAACTCATGCTTTTTTAATTATTTAAACATGTAGAATATTACTCCAAAGTTTGTTTGGAAACTTTTGAACACCTTTTGTATATTAAATTATATTTAAAGTTAAAGAATACTTAAAATCAATAATAATAATATATATACAAACAAACTATCTAAAATCTCCATATATTTTTGCTCATCTTTAGCTTTTTTTCTCGCTTTTTCAGTTTTTGCTTTTCTTCTATTCATATTGTTCTTTCATAATTGTCTCTCCATATTCTATTAATTAGTTTATTTTGCAATTTACTTAATCTTTTTGTCTACTTACTCTCCCTAAATCTCTTTAGCTTCTTTATATATTTCTAATACTAGACTATAGTTAGCTCTAATTAATATTTAATAGCTTTAATACTGGCCATGTTGTTTTGTGCATTTTGTTATGGTTTGAGAAAAATATTGCATTAATATCTGTTTAGTTTGTGTCAATAACGTTTCAGATCTTTATCTATCAATATAAATTTATGATTTAAATAACAAAGCCATTATTTTTAAATTATATCAATAATAACTGGTGCTAAAAATTTAATCTCTGCAATATAATTGTTATTTTTAATAATTATTGTATTGTGCAATATTTATTATATATTATTTTTAATTTTAAACAAACATTATTTCATAAAATATTTTTAAATTTTACTATATTTAAGTTAATTTTTTTATTATTGGTTTTTTTTGAAAATGCTTTATTGAGTATTATTTATTTATTTCTTTATAACATATAAATATTTTAAAATAATGCAAATTATGCTTTTTTTAAATGTAACTAATCATTTGAGCCAAATAAAACAACATTACTATAAAACTAAAATCCAAATTTTTAATTAACCAATTTTAATATTTAAGACACCTTATATGCTAATTTTTTTAAACAAAACTATATTTATTTAAATTTTCAAGCCAATTTTGTTAATATGTTTTATTGAATTAACATATATAAAATATATCTTTAAAAATCAAACTTTTTTGTTTATAGTATATTTTAAGCTTGGCTATAAGAATTTATATATTACTTTTAATATATTATTAAAAATACTCAACTTAATTTAAATATTTTGTTAAAACATTTAAAAATTTGAATAATTTTTTATTCTAATTTTTTAAAACAAATTACTTGGTTAAAATTACACATATTTTTGTTATTTAATATATTAACATTAATTTACATATTTTCAAATTTGAAAATTACAAATCTTGAAAATATGTATTAATAATTAAACATTATAATTTTAAAAAAATTTATAATATTATACATATTTTTATTATTAGCATAATATATTAAATAATTATATTATGTTATATTTAATGTATATTATAAGTTGTATCATATATCCAGTTTGGTAAAAAAAAAATAATAATTATTATGTCTTAACTAATATACCAAACAATTTTTATTAAAATGTCAAATACCATATAATTTTATTAAAAAAAATTAATAGAAAATTCTTTCATGATTTGTCTTAATTATTATTTCAAAACATCACTTCATTGATTCTACTAAACCAATTAAGATAGATTCAAGAATATCTTGCCACTCTTCCTCTATAAATTTTTCTAATTCACTACGATTTTAAGACATTCTTTTTTCTACATTTTTTTAACAATATCTCAAAGATTTTCTATTGGGTTTAAGTCGGGACTATTAGATGGCCATCCCAATAAATCAGTTGTATTCTCAGCAATAAACTTTTTGACAAGCTTGTTAATATTCTTGGAATTATTATTTTGTTAGAATTGTCAATTATCCCTCAGCATTGCTCTAATTTCAGGTAAGTGGTTACAAAAAATATCTATATAAATTAAGCATTCATTATTTAAACAAAACAGAATAAACCAGTTTTTCATTTTCATAAAAACCCCCTACACAAAAATTTTTGTTCAATCTTTAGACATAGAATTAATTAGTCGAGTACTTTTATGCCAATGTTTTACCATGTTTTGAAAAAATTGAAAATATGTTTTATCAATAAAAACTGTTCTTTTTCAATCATTATTTAGATATTTTTTGGCCCATTTTATACGTTTTTGCTTATGCTCTTCAATCAACATTGAAGTTGCTTTAGAAAGACTTTTTTTATAATTAAGGTTGAATAAATGGTTTTGAATAGTAACATGAGAAAAATTTATTCCTTTTTTAGACAACTTTATTGCTAAATATCTAGATAAAACTACGGAATTTCTATAAATATTCTGCTCTAATACTTTTGAAGAATTTCTCATAATTTTTTTTGGCTAACTATTATTACTTGCATGTTTTATTGTTTTTTTTTTTGAGTTTTTCAAGAATATTATAGATTGTAGAAAGAAATATATTCGTTTTATTCTGTATTTTTTTTGTCTTTTGTATTCCTTGCTTTTAAAAATGTAATAAAACTTGCCATTGTGTTTTTTGCTTTGAAATCAGTATTTCAAAGACAAGTTTTAAAAAAAACTATTAGTTAATATGCAAGAAAATTTTTTTAGAGCTCAGCCACTTACCTAATATTCTGTTTCTATTTTTACTATTACAAAACATATTAAAAATGATTAAACCAAATGCAATCTTAGTAAATTCATATTTTTTCAATTTATTTTTTACCAGATTGTATCTTATTTACAATAGTAATATATTATATAAAGTTTTATAATTATTTTTATAATTTGTACTTAATTTTAAGTTTATATCAAGATATCAAAAGTATAGCAGATTTTTTTTAATTAAGCAATTTTACTATATTTTAAAGCTTAAATATTTTGCTTTTTATGTTGTACATAATATTGTATTGTATTGTATTAAGCACAATTTTAATATTATAAAATATAATAACTTTCAACTTTTTTACAAAAATTTTCTATTTATAAATTATTTTTATATATATATTTATATATATCATACTGTTTTTCTTTACTTTAGAAAAATATATTTATTATTTTTGTATTAAAACCATATTTTAAAGAGTTACACCAATTTTGACTATTTTTTTATAAATTAAAAAAATTATGTTTTATGTAAAAATTTAAATTTATTTATTTTTAAGTTAAACAATGGATAAAAATATATTAATATATAAATATTTATATTTATATACTTGTTAGATATTAAAAAAATTTATGGTTCTGATAATTATGTTGTTAATTGTCAAAGATTCAGCAATATATAAAAATGAGTTAATATTACACTAAATTACAAAAATTATTAGAAAATCTAATATAAAAAATATTTTTGATTGTAATAAAAAATATATATATATAAGTTTTATTTAAAAGATTTTAAATAACATTTTTTTAGCTTAAAATTGAATAATAATCATTTATATATGTAATGCTGCTAGAATTTAAAGATAACTTATAATAGAATTTCTATTGTTTTAAGTTGAAGATTGAAATTAAGATTAAAGTAAAAGTAAAAAATTTTTAAAGACAAAATTATTATCTGTTTAAGAACAATTCATATTTTAAAGAATATTATTAATCTCACTTTTTTTAATGCTATTAATTGAAACTATTTAAAAGTTTAGAAATTTTAATATTTTTATATGGTCTAAAATTTAGGAAGCAAATAGCACAAGTTTATTTTTGTGAATTTTCTATTTACTATAGAATTGGAATCGAAAAAATGGGTAAAAAACTATGAATATTATTGCCAAGAAAACAAAAAGTGTAACTGTTGTTGTGTAAAACAAAGCATTTTTTAGATATTATATTATAATTTTACTAAAAAAAATTAGAATATATATATTTTGAAGATCTAATTTCTTTTAGAATTAAGCCGTAAGTTTAAAATATTATAATAATATTTTGTTATTATGTTTTATTTGTATTTCTTAAGACTTTGCTCTTTTTTTAATCTTAGATTATTTAATTTGTATTGCAATTAGATATTCATATATGAGACTTTATTTAGTTAAAAATAAAGTAAATCTGAAAAATACTGAATTTTTGTATTTAATTTCGAATTAGAAGTTACTTTTTGGAGTGTAATACAGAGTTAAAATAAATTTATGGTTTTTTAACTATTTATCTCAATCTTGTAAATTTTGATAAGATCAAATTTTCATTTGTTTAGTTGAAAATATATGTTTTAAAGCAAGTTAAGATTTAAACTATTTTGAAATATGATGTAAATTTTAAAATAAAAAGTAAAATACAAATTTCACCATTTGTTATCGCTAATAATTGTAAAATAGAGCACAGAATAAATTGTCATGGAAAAATCAACAAATAAAAAGAAAATTTTCTTATTTCAAAATGAGTCTGAATGTTAATTAAAGCTTTTAAAGTTTATTTTTTTTTAGAAAATTTTAAATTTAAGACAATAAGCAATGATTTTCAATGATATTCCTCATAATTACCAACAAATATTGTCGTTTATGATCTCTTAATAACAAAATATGGTTATCTAAAACTGATGTTTGTAATACAAAATTTGAATTATATGTTTATGTTTTACAAAGAGCTTCTTGCTTAGAAAAAAATTACAAATTAACCTCTAAACATATATGGTAAGTTTTTAAAGCATCCTAATCAAACTTAAATTGAGAAAAATTTTCTTTAAAACTGAAACAATTTTTAAATATCAGTGAAAATCAAAAAATTTAGACTAGACAAAGAATTTCAAGTTTCTTATAAAGGAAAATTTTTAACAATTGAGTTTGCTTAAAATAAAAGATTACAAATTTTATATAACAAAGATTAAAGGTTCAATAATTGATGAAGAATTTTATTAAAAGTTTTTTGCTGAACATTCGAAATTGGAAAAAAAGATTGATGAGATTTTTAAACATTGAAAATATAAGAGGCTTGTATTTACTAGGCATAGAGTTTTAGTAAGAATAATAAAATTGACATTAATATTTTACATAATAAAACATTTGAGTTTTCTAAAAAAATTCATTAGAATTTTTATAATATATATGCAATTTTTGCTGAATTATATTTTCAATTTCGATTTAGATGGGTCAAACAATGGAGGCTAGATATTGAGATTTATATATACAAGCAATCATGAATTGAAAATTTGATGTTTTCTTACTATGTTAACACAAAACTCTCAGGAAAAATATTTTGTATGACAAACTACAATGATTTTGTTCCAAAATATCTAAAATTGCATTTTGGCAATGAGTTTTTATATTATGTTCAGGTGATAAAATGTCATGTAATTGTTTAAGTTATTGAAGTAAAACATGACCAAATGTATATGAATGTTCAGAATCTTTGATGACAGAAAGATATAGGCTAGAATTACCAGTAAAATTTGAAAATTATTTTTGTTCAAGAAGTTAAATTGTGTATTAAAAAAAATTTTACTTTGAAAAATTGTAATACAGATGTTCATAAAGATATGAACACAGCTATAATGTTTTATTTGGATTCTTATTTTGGTTATTTCATGACTGTTTGTAATATGTTAATGTAATAAAAAACTCAAAATCATTTGTAAATTAATATTTAATCTATAAATTACCATTTTTAAAAAATAATTCAAGACTGAATATTGAATAATTTTGATGCAAAACTTAGTGCCAAGGCTGCATAAGATATTTGAAACATAAATTTTGCCTGTTTTCTAATACAAAGCTTATTCGAAAAACTTATAAAGCTTTCATTTTAATATTTTTTTATTTCTCTATTATTGAAATGAATTTACAAGCTACTTTAAACAATTTTGAATGAAACTATCTTTTGCAACCAAAAGTAATTAAAGAATGAAAACCACAAATTACTTTTAAAATAATAATTGTTTTTTGAATATAATAAAATTTACTATTTAAATAATAGTACAAAAGCCTAGCAGTTGCTTTTAACCATTTACTAAAAAGCATATTATAGAAATAAAAAAGATAAATAAAATATATATATTAAGTTTGTTTTTATTAATTTCTACTAAAAAATAAATAAAATAAATACATTAAACTAAAATGAACTAATTATTAAATTTTCAAATACTAAATATTAAATGATAAATATAAATTATTTGTTTTCAAACCTGTTTTAAATATAAAACTTTTATGTGAAAAATTACTATAATATGAGTTTATAATATTAATTTCAGAATTATTACACCTTTCAAAATTTTGAATATATTTCTTTTATTAAATTTAAAAAGTATCAAAAATAATTTGAGCATTAAAAAATTACTTTGTATAAATAAATAAAAATCTATAATTAATTGAAACAAAACTTAATTTAAAAGATTTAGATATTAGATTTTATATAACAATAAAACTCTTTTCTATTTAACTCAAAAATTATTACATGTGATTGGTTTTGACAATAATATTCTAAAATATATCAAAGTTACTTGAGCATTAATAACTCCTAAGTAATAAATCAAAATTTTCACATATTTATAATAAGAATATATTGAATGACCAGATGGAACATAATTTTTGGCAAATAGTTTTACTCATTGTTTTTTTTCAAAAATGCTAAATTTTTCATTTATAGTTAATCAAATTAATATATTTTAATAGCAAGGGCAAAGAATTTTTGTTTTATATGGTAAAAAAAGTATATTAAGTATGCTTAATATAGCTTAAATTTTAATATTTAAATCCGAACTTGTGTAAAAAAAGTCTCAAAAATATTTAACCAGTGGTTTAAAAATAATGTTATTATTGTTTGGACTTAAGCCAATATTAGCAATTTTTAAAGTTATTACTGAACTATTATTATTTAAAAATACTTATATTAATTAGAATAGTTTATTATATATTAGGTTTCTTAAATATTTTATATTGATTATTTCAAATTTCTCAATTAAATTTCAATAGGCTTAAATAAAAAACAGTAAATAACAAAAGTTTATCAAAATTGGCAATAAGTAAACAATTTTTCTATATAAACTAAATAAATATAGAAAAAATAATTGACAAATGTGGCTATTTTTTTCCATTCTTTACTTTTGTAAGAAATCTTAAACTAAAACTATTCTTTTCTGTTTTTCACTCTTGTAAAAAATCTTAAACTACTCTTTTTCTACTCTTTATTCTTGCAAAACATAAATAACAAGCTAAAAATTATCAATTTTTTACTACTTAATTCTAAAATTTAATTCAGTTATTGGATGATAAATTTATATTTCATATTTATTAGCTATTTGAATGTTGAATTGCAAATTATTGGTGAGTGTAGTAATTCGAATGTTGAGATACAAATTATTGGTAGATAATAGTTATTTAAATGTTGAGTTGTGAATTATTAGTGAATAATAATTATTTAAATATTAAATTCACGTATTTTTGGTGAGTGGTGGTTATCAAATATTGAATTGAATTATTGATAAGTAGTAATTATATTTAAATATTGAATTTGCACATTTTTAATGATTAATAGTTATTCAAATATTGAGTTGCAAAATATTGATAAGTGGTATTATAGATAATTATTTGGGTTGTTAATACAAATAACAAATCTATAACTTAGTGTTCAATAGCTAATTGTGTTGGTAATATCTGAAGGTTTTTTTGGTCTGAAAGTTTTGGTTGAGTTTTTTGTATAATGAACAAAAATTCAATAATTGTTCAGTAGTTTCTCAAAATGATTATTCTATCAAATTTTTTTTTAGCATGATAGCCAGTTTATTTTAGTAGTTGTGTTCTTTTGGCAAGCTATTCTTAAATTTCTGAATTCTATATTCTTATTTTTGGATCTTTTATTAGACTATTCTTAATGTCAACTACTCAATGCTTAATCTTTTTTAATCAATTAGTAAACAACAAAAAACAAAGAAAATAAAAAAAAATAAAAAAAATACAAAAAAAAAATAAGAATTAGTATTTCATCAATAGTTATAATTAAGAACTTTTGTTTCAGTATGGTTAAGTGTTAAATTTTATTAACATAAATGTTAATAGAGTAAAAATAATTAATATTCTTTAATTAAGCAATGATAATATAAATTCAAGTAGTAATAGATATTTTATTAAAATGTAATTTGATTTTGCTTCAAGTTGTAAAAAACTACCTTTTGAAAGAAGGGATATGAGATAATTAATTGATTATAAATATTAATTTTGAATTGGATTCTGTTTTTTTTGTTTCTAAAATTCTTACTATATATACATAATTGATGTTTATGAGATTTTGTGTATTCATGAACAATATACTATAATTTTTTGAATAATGCTTACATTACTAAGCAATATGTCTGTAATTTTTAACAATATGTTCATTGTTGAGCAATGTGCTATAATTTTCTGACAATGTTTTGCATTGCTAAGCAATATGTCCTAATTTACTGATAATGTGCTTATATGCTAAATATTATTCTTTTATTAGTCTATTTTTTCTATCCATTTTCTTACTATTTTTCTTGTATTTTTTTTTCTATAAATAATAATATTTTTTTTTTTAATATTAAGCTTTATCAAAATCTTCAATTAATTCTATTATTTTTCTTTTTAACACTGTTTGTTCAACTCTGGTTTTTATGTTTTTTATTTGTGAGTTGTTTATTTTTCCTTACTGGTTAATAGTATTGTTTTCATTTTTGGGTGTAGTAGTATTTTTAGATAATTTTGAAATATGGCATATAGTTAATAGATTGTTTTAATGTGTAGTATTAAATTTGTTTTTTTTCTGATAAAGTTTTCAATTTGTTGTATTATTTTTTAATTAAATATTCTGTTGAACTTGTTGATATATAATTCTTAAATATTCAGCTTTTGTCCTAATTAATAGTAACAATATGATATTAAAAGTTGTTCTGTTCATTGTTTTCAATTTTTTTTTATTAGCTTTTCTGTTAAAACAATTATGAATATTTTTCCAAAAGTATTTTTTATTTTTTTATTATTTTATCTAACTAATGTTTTATTGAGTTTGGTAGTCATTAATATAGTGTATTTTTTGTTTTTTTTTCTCTTTTAGTGTTTTAATAGCATATTTTTTAATAATTAATAATGATTTCTATATTTAATTGTTGTTGGTTTATGGCTTAAAATAATTGCTGGACCAATATGTAAATATGATCTAAAATTTTCATTTTTTTATTTTATATCATTTTTTGTTATGTATATTGTATTTTTATATATTATTTTGGTTAATCAATTTAATGTGTTTGTTTTAATGATTATAATTAGTTTTAAATTTCGTAAAATTTTATCAGATTGGATTAGTATTTGTTGTACTTTTAGTTGTGAAATATTACTAGTAAATGATAATACTAAATTATAGTATGACTTCAATTAATTTTTATGTGCTGCTTTATTTAATATTTTGTTGTCCTATCTCAATTTATAAGTTTTATTTCCTAGAATTTTTTCAATGTAAAATAGTTTATCTTATTTGAGATCAAATTTTCTACTCCATTGTTTTTTTGCTTTAGTACAATATAAAAATACTTTATTTTCAATTTTAAATTCAACTGGTTTATTTAGTAACTAGTTATTATATTATTTTTTTTGTTTTTCTTGTGATTTTTGGATGTTGTCAGCTGCTTTTCACCATTTATTTTTTAGAGTTTTTATTAAATTATATGTTCTTTTCAGTAATGTTTCTTGGAAACTGGCTTCTGTTATTAGTTTAGTTGGATATGTATTGACTTCTATTTCAACTAGTAATATTGCTGTTCTATTATATACTAGTTTAAATGATGTTGTTTGTGTAATATCTTGCTTTATTGTTTAATAAGCAAATAATATTGATAGTATAAACAAATTCTATTCATCTTGGTTTTTTTGGCTAATCTTAGCTATTGTTTCACACAATGTTTTATTGAATCTTTTGACTAAGTTATTGGTTTACAGATAATATAATGATGTTAATAGTCTTTTAATTCCAAATATTTTACTTAATTTTGTTAATGTTTTGTTCACAAAATAAGTTCTTTAATCTGATAACAATTCTTTTAAACATTTGTGTTAACAAATCAAATCTTAATGAATAAATTTGGATATAGATTCTGTATCTGCTTTTTGAATTGCTTTTACTTCTGGCCATTTAATAAGAAAATTTTTGACTACTGTAATATATCTGTTGCCTTTGCTAATTATAGTTAATAGTTTAACTAAGTCAATTCTGAGTTGATTAAATAATTGTCTTATTTTTATTGGTCTTAATGGTTTGTTGAGTCTTGTTTTTCTTTTTCTTTGACAAGTATTACAATTTTGAACATATTATATAATATTTGGATACATTGATAACTAGTAGTATTTTTTTTTGGTTTTTTTATAATTGTTTCTTTATAAAAATATCCTGCTATTTGGTCTGAATACATGTTGAACAGTTTTGTTTCTCTTTCTGATTCTATGATTATTTTGAGTAGTTAATTTGGATCTTTTCTGTTTTTTTAATATAATATATTTTGGGAAGTAATAAAATATTTTGATTGTTGTTTTATGTTGTGTTATTCTTTTTGAGATAATTTATTTTTGAACTACTGAGTATTTATATAGTATTAGAGTTGTTAATATTTTTGTGTATTTATCTTTTTGGGTTAAAATGTTTTTAAATTTGTTTTATTCATAACAAACTATTGGCATTTTTATTTTTTTTTTTCTTTTTATAATGTACTATATACTTAAATGGTGAAAGTTTCATTTTCTATCTTATATAGTAATTATTTTCAAATTTTTGTTTCTGAATTGACATTAATTTTTTGTGATCTGCATACATGCTAAACTTTTGGCTCAAGTATTCTTTTTATTTAATAACTGTTTAGTAAATAGCTAAATATTTTAGTGTTGGTATTCTATAGTTTTTTTCTGCTGGACTTAAGCTTTAAGTGACATATGCTACTGAAAGTTTTTGTCTATCCAGTCTTTTCTGAAATAGTACAGCTCTCAATGCTTAACCAAATATATTGAAAGTAATGATAAATAATTTGCTATGATCTAAATAAATTAATACTAGAATTTAAATAAGTATTTTTTTTAAGATATTAAAAGCTTTTTGTTAGATTTTTGTCCATTTATATTTAACATTTTTGACTTAAAACTAATAAAGTGATTGAATTAATTTAGAAAAGTTCTGAATAAAATGACAGTAGTATTTAGCAAATTCCAAAAATGCTTTCAGTTTTATCAAGTTGGTTGGTATTGAAAAATTCTTGACTATTTCAATCTTGTCTGAATTTGTCATGATGTTATTTTTGCTTACAATATGTTCCAAAAATTTCAGTTTTGTTTTACCAAAAAAGCATTTGGTTGTATTCAATTTCAATTCAGCTTTTTTTAATCTCTCAAACATTTGCTGAAAATAATACAGATGATTATTGAATGTTTTTAAAAATACATTAGTGTTATCTAAATATATAATTACTGATTTCCATAGTAGTCTAATGTAAACAATTTTTATAAGCTATTAAAAAGTAGTTGGTACATTGGTCAGTTTAAAAGGCATAATATTAAACTCAAAATTTTTCTGGTTGTAAATACAGTCTTCTCCTTATTTTCTGGTTTTATAATTACTTGTCAATAACCACTGTCTAAATTTACTGTTAAAAATCATTTTTTTCTTTCAAATATATTAAATAGTTTCTGAATCTGTGGAATTAGATAGCTGTCTTCATAAGTAATACTGTTGAGCTTTTTGTAATCTACACAAAAGCAAATCTTTCTATTTTTTTACAGATTAGTACTACTGGTAATAAATATAGACTTATTGATGGTTGAATTAATTCATTATTCAGCATTCTATTTATTTTCTATTAAATTATTTTATGGCTTGCTAGTAGTACTCAATATGCTTATTGTTTGATTAACATAGTATTTTCTGTCTTAATTTAATACTAGATAATATTAATTCTGCCAAATTTATTTTCACTGGCAAAAATATTAGTAAAATTATTAAGTAGCATTTTTAGTTGCATTTGTTATAATAGGTCTAAATTTCTCAAATTTATTTGTTTTAATTGTTCTGATTGGAGCAAATAACATTTTTTTTGTTCATATATTGTTTGTAATATGATATTCACATATTCACACAGTTGTAAAAAATCTGGAATAGTGTTTGGTAGTTGGTTTTCAACTTTAGTGCTTAAGTATCTAATAGTGTTTCCACTTGGTATTTCGATGATATCTCTAATTATGTTGTAGATAAAAATTTTAATGTGTTTATGATTCTTGGCCAGTATATAGAAATTGGTAATTTCAATCCTTTTTGACTTACAAATAGTTGATTTTACTTTAAAAATCTGATGTTGGTCTTTTACTTTTCTTTCTATTACTAATATATACTAATCATATAGTGGAATAAAAACTGATTGATTGGTGAAGATAATTTTTTTCTTGTCAATTAATTTCTTTTCTGCCATATTAACTGGTATGTTTATTTTATTTATTAATTCAAATCTATTTTTTTTTCTAGCTGTAATTTTTTTTTTCTGGCTGTAATTTCTAATTTTTTTTGTTCTCATTAAAACTAATTGAGCTATTTTAATCAGAGGCAGAAATATTGTCTGTGTTATTTTTTTATTTGATTGAATAGTATATTCTTTTTCTGAATCATTTTGTAGTATTGTAATAATATTTTTTACATATTTTGCATTAATTATTTTTCTTTTAATATTAATTCTTTTTTTACTAAACTAGATCTAGATGCTAATTAAATCATTGTTATTGTCAGAATTTCCAGTGCTATTTTTAAATCTATACTAATGTGTAAATGTAGTTCTAATCTGATGGCAATTTTTCTTAAATATCTAAGATCAAACTCTGTATTAGTATTATGCATGCATTCTGGAATAATACTTTTATTATTATTGCTGAACCATTTTAGTTTCTGCTTTATTGATAAATTTAGAGATGTAATATATTGTTTGGAGTTGTAATTAGAGTTTGAATAAATATTGTTATTGTCATAGTAAACAGAGTTAAAACTGTTGTTATTGTTATTGTTAAAGTCTAAATTATAATTGAATTCAATTCTGATTCCGATGTGTACTTACTGATTGGTTTTTTTCTTCAAAAATTGAATAGATTATGCATGATAATAGATAGTAAATAATATTACAATTATTACAATATTAGAAATCACACAGAATTAAATAATGATTATATAGTTAGATATTAAGCTGTTTTAAGTATTGCTCTTATTTTTTTTTAGTGAATGTCAATTTTTGGTAGTGTTTGTAGAATTGATTTGGATCTATAATGTTGAGAATAATATTAGGGTTTGGAATTTAAATAGTTTTTTTAGATTCTAATAAGTTGTTTTTAATTGTTTTTATTTCTTCTAAAAATGCACTTTTAATTTTGGCAATTGCCATTTGCCAGATTTTATTATTATTGTGTAAATAACTGTTTAAATATTTTATAGGTAGCATTTATTGGCATTCCTTTTTTTACTTAATTATTAATTAGAATTGTGTACTAACACAATTCATTATATGTTTTTTCACAACCAAGAATGTTATTTCATATTTCTTTATCTAGAAGAGTTTTTTCACAAGTAAAACATTGTTTATTGTTCTATTTTCCTTGTCTTTTGGGTTATTTAAAACATTCAAAAACATATAAACAACAGTAATATTTAGTTGCTATGAGTTATTTCTTGTTATCACTACAGTATATGCTTATTAATAATAATTTTTTACCACAATTAATGTAAACTAGCTTTAGTTAATGATAATAGAAGTTTGCATAAGAAGTAGTATATAGAATATAAGTGGAAATAGCTGCTTCAGGTTTTTTTTTTGCCTTTTTTTTGCCTTTTTTTCCTAGTCTAAGATGAATGACAGTTTGTTGTAGTTATTTTTGGCCTATAATATTTAATATGTTTCTCAAGTAGGTTTTTTCTTTTCTTTTTCAAACTCAATTAGTTATTGCTTGTTAATAGTAGTCTTAAAATAATTACAAATGGCTGATACTCGAATGTTCTGGCCATTTTGGCTTAGTTGTAATTTCTGGGTATTCTAATCAAACACTACATTGGGTTTGAATAGCCAGTTATTTCTAATAAGAGCTTGGTATTGAATAGCTTTCATAATGAAAACTTTAATAAGTGCCATAATATTATTGACTTCAAACAGAAAGTTGTCAATCTTATCAATGAACATTTTTATTACTCCATTAATGATGATAATTCTGGTATTAACAGTATGATTAATCTAATTTAATTAGTCTATGAATTGTTATGTAATAATGCTGTCTACTAAACTACTATCAAGGATTAGCTTGATATAATGGCCATCAATTTTGGCATCTGTGTACATTGCTGTAATAAGTTTGGTGTCAAAAACAGCTTTACTAAATAGAAGTGTCATTGTTGATTCTTCTATTTTAAATAAAAATATGACTTTGAGTGATTTATTTTCATTAATAATTGCTAATAGAATGTTGTTAATAAGTAGTTGAATTTGATTGGGTGTTTTTTGGAGTAACCAAAAGACTTAAATAGTTCTGAAATTCGGATTTTGGGTGTATCTATTATCCAAACTCTGCTAACATAATTCTAATAGCTAGTTTAATGAACTGGAAATTGGTTGGTGTACTACTATTGTCAATTTTCAATTTTGTTGGGTGATTTTTGGTCTTTAATTATTAGATATTATCTAAACTGAGTTTTGTGGTAGTGTTTAAAGTTGTTGTAGTTAATAAATAATTTGGGACTGTGGCTGATATATTATGGGTACTGGAGTTTAATATACTAAAAGTAAGTATATTTGCTGCATTATTAGTGAATAATGAGACTGATATTGGTTTTAATATGGTTAATAATTCAAAGTTTGAAACTGGCAATTGGGATTTTGATATTGATTTCCCAATTGTTAATTATTTAACCATGTATAACAGTTAATTTGCAGATGTTTTTGTTTATTATAATAGTAGCAACTATGTGTTTTTTGTTGCCATTATTGATTAAATAATAATAAAAGACAGCTGATTTTGAAAATAATTTGTGTTTTCTGAATTATTACAATATTGTAGAGGCTGATAAATTGCTTAATTGTTAGCTAAGTATCTTTCAAGTTTTTAATTAATAAAATCACTAAACTGTTTTAATTTGGAGTTCAAGTTAGATAATCTGTTTATTAAAAAATTTATAACTTGAATATAATTAGCTTTGAGTTTAGCCAATTTAAAATTTTTGGCATGTGTAACTGTATCTTAAAGTGTTTGAGGATGTAATAAGCATACATATTGTAAAATACTACTGTACAGACTATAAATAAATTGGTTCAAAATTTGTGGCACAGTGAAGTAATTTGTGTTAATGACTTGTATTTGTTACAAATTTTGGTAAAAACATTTTAAATAAGTAGTGATAACTTTAGTATTTTCTTGTTTGATAATTGTGAAGATATTTGCTAGACAAATAATGCTGTTATTATTACTAAAATATCTTAAAAATTCCAGTTTAAACATATTGAAATTTTAGGATTTCTGGATTAAGCTTTGATATTATAAGTTGACAGTATCTTAAAAAAAGTATGGGTTTGTCTATAATACTTATGTGTTATTTTATCTATTGACTGTAATGGCTTTTTCTATATTATTAAGTCAGACTTGTACATTATCTTTTTTGTTAGTGAATTTCTTAAGTTTTACAATTGTATATATACTATTAGTGCAAATAGCTGTGGTAGTTGTAATTGTTTTTGTTAAAATTGTTGTTGAAGTGGTGATTGTAACTGTTGTTGCAATTTGGCAATTGGTGTAATTGGTAATAGATTGATCATGATTATTGAAGGTAAGTTTTGAAGAACAATAAAAACAGAGTTTGGATTGTTCTGGTTTTGCTAAGCCTAAATAATCAGAGTTTGTATTTTTGGGTTTTCTAAAATCAGATTTTGGTAATTAAATTCTTGATTTTTGTTTTTTTTTTCTTTGGAGTTGGTTTTTTCTCAAAAACTAGTGGCTCTAAAATTAGATTAAAGTAGCAGTAATCAAAATTCTAATGGTATTGATAATTACAATTTAAATTTTTTAAAGAAATTAGTATAAGTTCCCAATAAATTGGCTTTTTTTTGTTTGTTTTGAAATGTTATTTTTGCTGATGGTAGTTTCATAATTAATGTGAATGTGCTTGCTGATGTTATATTAATGATACTTCCTGGTGTATAATGATATAACAGGTAAATAAGTAAAACTATTCTTGATTTTTTCTATATAAATAGTTATATTCTTCTTGGTATTTCTGCTGATGTTTGTAATTTTTTTTTTCATTGTTTGCAAAAATAATAAGAAATTTTTGTCTAGTATGCTTCTTAATTTTTCTGTTGATTTCTGTAATTATTGAAATAAACAAATAATTTTATGGCAGCATAATGCTTTAAAGTAATTCACTATAGAAATTAATAAGTGCTGCTTCCAAATTTTTTTGGTCTCCTAAGTAAGATTTAATCTTTTTATTAACATAGAAATTGAAAGTTGATTTTGCTGGCTAATAGTTACTTGTTATTCCTAAGTAAGTTTGATAATATTGAAATAAAGCTCTTATAAATTTTAAGTGATTTGTTCCTATTTTTTCTGATTCTGTCACTGTTCTTAATAATTGTTATTGGTGCTGATTTTCTGTTGGATTATAACTTACAGAGAGCACCAAATGTTACAAGTAATTATTTAGAATATTAGTACAAATAACAAGTCCATAACTTAATAATCTATAGCTAAATAGTATTGGTAATATTTGAAAATTTTCATGATTTAAAGGTTTTAGTTGAGTTTTTTGTATAATAAACAAAGATTCAATGATTGTTTCAGTAGTCTCCCAAAATTGTTATTCTATTGAATTTTTTTTTTTATTATGGCGGCCAGTTTATTTTGGCAGTTGTGTCCTTTTGGTAAGCTATTCTTAATTTTTGAGTTCTATAATCTTATTTCTAGATTTTTTATCAGACTATTCTTAATATTAATAACTCAGTGTTTTAATTTTTCTAATCAATTAGTCAACAACACAACAGAAAAAACAAAAAAAAAAACAAAATAATATAAAATAAAAAAAAAATAAAAAATTAATATTCTGTTAATAGCCATAATCAAGAGCTATTGTTTTAATATGATTAAGTATTGAACTTTATTAACATAAAGTATTAATAAAGTGGAAATAATTAATATTTTTTAATTAAACAATGATAATATAGATTCAAGTAATAATTAATATTTTATTAATATATGATTTGATTCTACTTTAAATTGTAAAAAACTATTTTTTGAAAAGAGTGATATAAGATAATTAATTAATTATAGATATTGGTTTTGAACTGAATTTTATCTTTTCTGTTTCTAATATTCTCATTATATATACATAATTGATGTTCTATAAAATCTTGCACATTCATAAGCAATGTATTATAATTTCTCAAGCAATATGCCATGATTCTCTGATAATGTTTTATATTGCTAAGCAATATGTCTTAATTTACTGATAATGTATTTATGTGCTAACTATTATTCTTTTATTGGTCTATTTTTCTTATTCATTTTTTTTACTATTTTTTTTGTATTCTTTTTTTATGAATAATACTGAAAAAATTATGTGGCAAACTGGCTTTGGCTTTAAGACTTCTTTTAATTATTATATTCTACTTACAATACATACTTGATAAAACAAAACTAAACTGTAATTGGTAATTAACTATAGGTTGCAAAACAGCTAAAACTAAATAAGAAAATTGTTTATCTGTAATTGTCTTTCTCAATACTATATTAGAAAAAAAACATAATATTGGCATAAATTTAAGTCAAACTAAGCTTAAAAAAACTCTTAGTTAAAAAAATTTTTAAATACTTATGTAATTCACTTTTTTAGCAATTAAAATTGACAAACTATTGATCATTAATAAAATAATCTTAATACTTTGATTGATAGGAATAGCCATTGTCTTTTTATTATTAATTAAGATGTTATTGATGTCAAAAAATTCACTAGTAATATTCAAAATATATTAAATAGAAGCTTAACTACTCTCAACCTAAATTGTATTATCAACAAAAGCACTAGCAGCAAAAAATGATGTTTTTCTTTTAATAATCTTAATTCTGCCAGTTCTAGTTACAAACTTTATGTCAATTCAGTATCTATATAAATGCTTAAATTTCTTGACTTTACATAAAAGTGGATCATAAAAAATTCTTCAAAGAAGAGAAGAAAAAACTTCACTTTAATCCAACTTATTATGTACCTTGTAACTATTTGAAAATCTAAAATTAGTTATTATTTTATTAATCTAATCCTCATATATGTTGACAAAAAACTCAATAAACTAACTACATATCTTGATGTACTACAAGCTAGCTCTTAAATAATGTCAATTTACTAAATTATAAGCTTTATACATATCTTATAAAACCAATCAAAGTTTTCTATTCTTTTTTAGTGTATCTTTGACAACTAATTCAATAGCAAAAATAAGAGACTGAATTGAAATATTCTTTAATACTAAAAAGTTATTGCCATAAAGAACATTAAATTTGCTACATATTGAAAATATCCAATTAGAAAAAATCTTTAACAGAATTTTTTTAGCAGTTTTGATTAATATAATAGATTAAATATTTGTTAAAATGCTATTTTATTTATAAAATTTGAGGATCATTAAAACTTATGCTTTTTTTTCAAGAAACTGGAATTATACTTAAAGTTAAACACAAGTTTAACAACTTCAAAAGACATTTTAACACTTTATTACTACAATGTTTTTACAGTTTATTTAAAAATTCTAACAATTCAATAGTCTTGTCATCTTGTAAATTATCAATTACCAAAACTAGTTCTTTTATATCAATCTCTTTTATTGTATTAGAGAAAACATTATAATTAATATAATTTAAAAATATATATTGATAAAACCAAAGTTCAGGTATTTTTAAAGATACTGACTATTTTTTTATCCATTTTTTTATAATTTCATCAATTTTAAGTTTCATTTTATCAAGCTTTATAATCAATACATTTTTAACTACTAGATGATTCAAAACAACTTTGTAAAAAAACTGTTCTAAAATATTTTTTATCATTTGCTTTTTGTCAGAACAAAAATTTTCTATATGTTATTTAATTGCTTTTTAAATAGCTGTGTTTTTAGATGTTTTTAATTTATAATACTTGAATTGTTGATACTTTTTTCTAATCATTGACAAATGTTTAATAATATCTGTTGATCTTATATTATTTAAAATTATATTGGCAATCTTAGATGCTTTAATACTATTAATAATTGTCAAACTTTGACAAAACAATCAAATTCTAGCAGATCTTTAAAATTCTATTTTTTTATAATTTTAGTAATAAACAGCTCTAATTTGAAAAATTTTGACAATTGTTTGTTTTTTGAACAATCATATTTATTATATCAATGTTTAAAAAACATTACATTGGCAGATTGTACTATAGTTTCTCTTAATATTTCTTATATTGTATCTAAATTACCACAAAACTCTGCTTTCTTGAATACATCTAAAACTACCAACAATTTATTAGAAAAATACTTCTTAAATTATATTTATTTGGCTTTACTTGCATTTTTTATCTTAAATTTCTATTAATTCTTATTAATTTGCTCATAAATACTCTTAAAATAAATATTCAGAAACTATTCAAACCAATTAAAACTAAGACTGTCTTGTAATTTATATTAAAAAATTTTGACACAATATTAACTTTATGGCTTATGACAGTAGATATTAGGTTTTTATTTACAAACACAAAATCTAACATCTTTTTAACACCTTTAAAATTGCTTTAAATAAAAGCTTTGGCTAATAAATATCTATTGAATACATTAACCAAACTCAGATTTAAACAAAACTTGAAACTTGTATTCTTTTTTGATTTATTTTTATTAAAATCTCTACTTAAAACCACAAAAATGCTAGAATTAATTGCTATAACAATAAAAAAATTAATCCTCAATGTTTGTTTAAATCTAATCTTAAAAAAAGCACTAGTATACAACTCCAAAATAAATTAAAACAATTCTGTCTAAAATTGTGTTAACTTTTAAAACATACCAAGTTAAAAAATTGTTTATAATTATAGTTACCTTAGTGCCAAAAAAACTTTTATTCAAACCAAATATAAAAATCTGTACTTTTTTAAACTTATTCATTATTTAAGATCTAATATTAGATATTAATTTAGTTTTTGTAATAATAAAAATCATATTATCTAAATTAATATGTTACTAAATATTTGTCTGTTTAGCAGAAACATTAATACCTTTAATATTACACATAGCAATTTTTTACACAAAATCAGTTATTAAGAAGAAAAAATACTTAAACTAAAACCAATATTGTTTACTTTTGCCATAAAATCTAAAACTGTATTTAAAAGACTTTGCAAACTGTTTTCTAACTTAAAAATTATTGACAAATTTAAAAATACTGCTTCCATAACAGTTTTACTACTAATGACTACATTTAAACTCTTATTTATTATTATATTCACTTCTTAATTTGTAATAAAAAAGTTACTAACAGTTGACATTTAGGGCTAAACTGAAAAATCATTAGTCTAAATATATCTAATTTTTTAGCCAGCTTTTTAACTTGCTCTGTAAGACTAATAAAATTGTACTCAAGAATGGCAAACTTATTATTTACTTTTATAGACATTAATAAAAAAAGTTTAACATTTAAAGACAAACTAACACCAAAAAAGACCAGAAAAACCACATAAAAAAAAATCATTAGCAATTAAAGCCCAAGTTTTTTTATTAAAAAAAACTGAGTAAACAATTGGCATCTGCTTTTTTATATATATATTTACCAGATAAATTTGATCTTAAAAATTAACCACCCTTTTATTGTGACTATTTAAATTTCTATTCACTAAACATGTATTAAAAACATAACTGAATTGTTTATATTGAACACAACAAGCCAAAAAAAGACTAGCCCAATGCAAATTTACATTCTTGAAAACTGGAATAGAACTAATAACAGTTTTTTTGAATGTTTTATCAGTAAAACAAATTACAACATATCTGTTACATACATATAAATCTGATTACAACCAATAAAACAAGTTTTTTTATTATATAAAACCAATAAATTAAAGAAATTATAAGCAATAATGTCAATTGGCAAAGTATACAGTAAAATTCAATATTAATTTCTAAATATCCATGTTTTTTTATTATCAACAGTTTTTGTAATATAAACAAAATTTTTTCTCATAAAAACAAACTACTTGGCTGTAACCAAATTAGTAATTTTAGTCAACTCAAATTTCACTAGAACTTTTTGTCAAAAACCAATTAGCTGCATTTTAATAAACACAATTATGTCAAATTTAAAAAAAACTGATTCTATAGTTGATTTTAAAAGATTGACAGAAATTTTCTTGATTATTATTTCTCAATCTGTATATTTGTTTGTTATTATTACATGTAATTATTTGAGATATTAAAACAAATAACAAACCTATAACTTGGTGCTTAATAATTGAAAATATTGGTAATTTCTGAAAATTTTGAAGTCTAAAAGTTTTGGTTAAGTCTTTTGTATAATAAACAGAGATTCAATTGATAGTTTTTTCTGTAAATTTTTTTTTAGCATGATAGCCAGTTTATTCTTACAGTTATGCTCTTTTAGTAAGCTATTCTTAAATTTCTATTCTTATTTCCAGAGTTTTTATTAGGCTATTTTTAATGTCAAATACTTAGCACTTAATTTTTTTATCAATTAGTAAGCAACAAAAAAATAAAATAAAAAAAAATAAAAAAAATTAGTATCTTGTTAATAGTCATGATCAAGAGTTATTGATCTAATATAATTAAGTATTAGAGTTTATCAACATAAGTTATTAATAATAAGAAAATAATTGATATTTTTTAATCAAATAATAATAACATAGATTTGGATAATAATTGGATAATTTTATTAATATTAATGTAATTCTACTTTAAGTCATAGAAAATTATCTTTTCAAAAGAGGGATATAGAATAATTTATTATTTTTGACTTGAATATTATCAAATGTTTTTTCTGCTTTTAATATTCTTATTAAATATACATAATTTATATTTTATAAAATTATTTAAAATTTTTCAATTCTTTTAAAAAAAATTCTGGAATTCTGGGATTTTGGAATTCTGCAATTTCTCAAAAAAAATTCTGAAATTCTGGAATCCTGTAATTTTTTAAAGGAATTCTGAAATTTTTTTTTATTAGGCCTATTTCTAATTGGCTATTTTATTTATTTATTATAATTCCTAATTTTTATGAGTAATATTATTTCTTTTTTTTAATATTGAGTTTTATTAAGATCTTTTAAATCTCTTTCTTGGATTAGTTTTATAATTTTTTTCTTAAAAATTGCATTTGTAATTCTTGTCTATAATTTATCAAATTGAATATTGGTTAATTTTTTCAGTTGATTAATTATTACTGTACTTATTACTAAATGTAGTAATATTTCTGATTGGTCTTAGAATTCTATTTGTGGTTTGTAGATAGTTTTTGCACATGTGGGTAAATTGGTTTTTTTACAACTTGTTTAATTTGTTGTAGTATTATTGTATTAAACATATTTAGTTTTTGTTCTAACTAATAGTAATAAAAGTTTTTAAAAATTTGTTGTGTATATTGGTTTTAATTTTCTAATATTACTTTTTTATTAAATATTACTTTTTATAGAATTTTCAATGTTTTTTCACTTTTTTTATTATTTTGTCTACCGAATTTTTGAAAATATAATATTTGGAATATTGTTTTTTTCTTTGGGATTTTTGAATTATTTTTTTGTCTTTATATTAAATTGTTTGTTTGTTAATAATAACTTCTAAACTTGATTTTTAATGTTAGATAAGTTGTAAGAACTGTTGTATAAATAAGTGAATATTGTTAATAATTTTTATTTTTATTATTACTTTTATTGTATGTATTGGTTTTTTATATATTGTTCTGATTAATTAATTTAATATGTTTGTTTTAATGATTATAATTAATTCCAAATTTTATAGAATTTAATCTAATTTAATTAGTATTTATTGTATTCTCAATTGTGGAATATTACTGATAGATAATAATATTATATTGTAATATAGTTTTAATTAATTATTATGTGCTGTTTTGACTAAAATTTTGTTGTTTTATCTTAACTTATATGTTTTATTTTCTAGAATTTTTTCAATTTAAAATAGTTTATCCCATTTAAAATCAAATTTTCTACTTTATTGTTTTTCTGCTTTGGTACAATATAAAAGTATTTTGTCTTTAATCTTAAATTCAACTGATTTATTTAGTAACTGGTTATTATATTATTCTTTTTGTTTTGTTTGTGATTTTTGTATATTATCAGCTGTCTTTTGTCTTTTGTTTTCTAAAGTTTTTATTAAGTCATATGTTTTTTGAAAGTTGGCTTCTGTTATTGGTTCAGTTAGATATGTATTAATATTTATCTCAATTGATAATGTTGCTGTTTTATTATAGCTTAGTTTAAATGATATTGCTTATATAATATCTTGCTTTATTATTTGATAAGCAAATAATATTGATAGTATAAACAAATCTATTTATCCTGGTTTTTTTGGCTGATTTTGGCTATTGCTTTACACAATGTTCTGTTGAGTTTTTTAACTAAATTATTTGTTTATAGATAATATAGTAATAATAATAGTCTCTTAATTCCAAATTTCTGACTTAATTTTGTTAATATTTTGTTCACAAAGTGAGTTTTCTGGTCTGATAACAATTTTTTTGAACATTTATGTTAACAAATTAAATTTTGGTATATGAATTTAGCTATAAATACTGTATTTGCTTTTTAAATTGCTTTTATTTTTGACTATTTTATAAGATAATCCATAGTTACTGCTATATAACAATTGTTTTTGCTGGCTATTGTTAATAGTCCAACTAAGTCAATTCCAATTCAATTAAATAGTTGTCTTACTTTGACTGGTCTTAATGGTTTGCTGAGTCTTGTTTTTCCTTTTCTTTAATAAATATTACAATTTTGAACATATTAAATAATATTTGAATATATTAATAGCCAATAATATCTTTTTTTGGTCTTTTTTATAATTGTTTCTTTATAAAAATATCTTGTAGTTAAATCTAAGTACATGTTAAACAAAACTGTTTTTTTTTGGTTCTGTAATTATTTTGAGTAATTGATCAAAATATTTTTTGTTTTTCTAATATAATATATTGTAATGAGTAATAAAATATTTTAATTGTTGTTTTATGTGGTTTTGTTTTTTTTGAAATAATTTCTCTTTAAACTGTTAAGTACTAATATAATATTGAAGTTGTTAGTATTTTTGTGTGTTTATTTTTTGTTATATTTTTGGGTTAAAATGTTTTTAGATTTATCTTATTTATAACAAGTCATTAGTATTTCCAATTTTTTTTTTATTATAATATATAATATAATTAAATAATAATAGTTCTATTTTTCATCTTATATAATAATTGTTTCCAAATTTTTATTTTTAAATTAATATCAATTTTTTGTAATTAGTATACATATTAAACTTTTGACTTAAGTATTTTTTCTATTTATTAACAGTATAATAGATAGTTAAATATTTTAATACTGAAGTTTCATAATTCTTTTTAGCTAAACTCAAATTTTGGTTAATATATGCTACTGAATGTTCTCATCTATTAGCTTTTTTTTCCAACAATATGGTTTTTAATGTTTAACCAAATACATTAGTAGTAATAATAAATAGTTTGTTATAATTTAAATAAATTAATACTAGAGCTTAAATAAGCTTTTGTCTTAAAATGTCAAAGGTTTTTTGTTGTATTTTAATTTATTTATATTTAATATTCTTTACTTGGAGCTAGTAAAGTAATTAAGACAGTTTAGAAAAGTTTTGGATAAAACAGCAGTAGTATTTAGCAAATCTTAAGAATGTTTTTAGCTCTGTTAAATTTGTTAGTACTAGAAAGTTTTTAACTATTTCAATTTTGTCTGGATCTGTTTTGATGTTATTTTTGCTTATAATATGTCTCAAAAACTTGAGCTTAGCTTTCTCAAAAAAATACTTGGTAGTATTTAATTTTAGTCCTGCTTTTTTTAATCTTTTAAACACTTATTGAAAATAATGGAGATAATTATTAAATGTTTTTGAGAACATATTGATGTCATTTAAGTAAACTATTACTAATTTCTATAGCAGTCTAATATAGACAATTTTTATTAGCTGTTAGAAAGTGACTGAAGCATTGGTTAAGCCAAAAAGCATAATATCAAATTCAAAATTTTTTTATCTAGTTGTAAATATAGTTTTTTCTTTGTCAGACAAATTTATAGCTATTTGTTAATAACTACTATCTAAGTCCAATGTTAAAAACTATTTCTTTTCTCTAAAAGCATTAAATAACTTTTAAATTTATAAAGTTGAATAACTATCTTTACAAGTTATACTGTTAAGTTTTTTGTAATCTACACAAAAATGAATCTTTTTATTTTTTCTAAACAAGTATTACTGGCAATAATTATAGATTTATTGATAATTAAATTAATCTATTGTCTAATATTCTGTTGATTTTATGTCAAATAATTTTATGATTGGCTGGTAGTACTCAGTATGCTTATTGCTTAATTAGTATTGTATTCTTTGTTTTAATTTGATGCTAGATAATATTAGTTTTTTTAAATTTATTTTTACTGACAAAAATATTAGTAAAATTGTTGAATAGTAATTTGAGTTGCATATATTGAAATGAATCTAAGTTTTCCAAATTTATTTGCTCTAATTGTTTTGGTTGTAGCAAATAATATTCTTCTTGTCTGTATATTTTTTGTAATGTAATATTTATATATCTACAAAATTACAGAAAGTTTGAAATGGTGATTGGTAATTGATTTTTAACTTCAGTGTTTATGTATTCAATAGTAATTCTACTTGGTATTTTTATTGGGTCTCTAATTATATTGTGTATTAGAATTTTAATATGTTTATAATTCTTGGTTAGTATATAAAGATTGGTAATACTAATCTTTCCTGACTTATAAATAGTTGGTTTCATTTCAAAAATTTGAGATTGATTCTTTATTTTTTTTCTATAATTAATATATATTAATTATATAATAGAATAGAAATTGATTGAATAGTAGAAATAATTTTTTCTTTATTAATAATTTTTTTTTGTTATATTAACTGGTACTTCTATTTTACTTGTTAATCCAAATTTTTTTTTCTTTTTTGCTATTATTCTTAACTTTTTTTTTGTTTTTACTAACACTAACTGAGCTATTTTTACTAAAAGTATTAAATATTACCAGTATTATTTTTTTATTTAGTTTAATAGTATATGTTTTTTTTAATTTGTTTTATAGTATTGCAATGATATTTTCTACATATTCTGTGTTAATTATTTCTTTTTTGATATTAATCCCTTTTTTTGCTAAACTAAATTTAAAGATTGATTGGTTTATTATTATTGTTGTTAAAATTTCCAATATTATTTTTAGATCTATACTAATATGTGAATATGGTTCTAATCTGATAGCAGTTTTTTTCAAATATCTTAAATCAAATTCTCTATCAGTATTATGTGTATATTTTGACATAATACTTTCATTATTATTGCTGAACCATTTAAGTTTCTGTTTCTTTAAAAAATCTGGGAGTACTATATATTGTTCAGGGTTGTAATTGGGGTTTAAATCATTATTGTTGTTATTGCTATTGTGAATAAAGTTAGAATTGTTGTTGTTATTATTATTAGAGTCTGAATTATGATTAAATATCAATTCCAATTCTAAAATGCACTTGCTAATTGATTCTTTCTCTTTGGAAATTAAATAAATCATGCACAGTAGTAAATTAAAAATAAAGTCACAATTGTTATAATATTTGAAGTCACTGAAAATTAGACAATGTTTATATAGTTTAGTATTTAATTGTTCTAAACACTGTTCTTGCTCTTCTTAAGTAAGTGCTAAATCTTAGTAATATTTATAAAATTGTTCTAGATTATTCAAAATGTTAATAAATACATTTAAGTTGGAATGAAAATAATTTTGACAGATTCTGGTGAGTTATTTTTAATTATAAGTATTTTACTGGATAAAGTGCTTTTGATTTTGATATTTGTTATTCTTAAATCTCATTTTTATTATGTGAATAATCATTTGAGCATAAAAGTGTTCAGTTTTACATTATTACTGAAGGTTTTTGGTCTCTTTTCTTAAATGTTGTCGATGCTTGTTTGCTGTGAATTCACGTTTTCTGGATGTGGTTGAACCTCCAATAACTGAATTTATTTTTAAATTATCTTCTATAATTTGAATTGCTAGACTTATAAGTGGAATGGCCAATTCCATGCCAGTTACTTTATGTAGTTACATTGTAGTAAATGTCAACTCTTTCTTAGGAATTGCTCATCTGGAAGCTCACTAAAATGTATAGTTACTTTGCTGTGAAAGTCAACTCTTCTACAAAAATCTTGTCTGTAGGCTACCCTAATGATTATAGTAAGAAAATAAAAAAAAAATAAAAAGATGTAAAAGAAATAGAATTCTGTCAAGAAAAACGTTTTCAATCCAAACTTAGAGTCACTAACAGCTTATTGAAATTGGTAGCTAATCAATTTCAAAACTTTAGTTGAGTTTTAAGAATTTTCCAAGTGCAATAATTAAAGAATTTGGTTTTTTGAATTATTTGATATTTATTTTTTTTTGTGTGTATAGGAATGGTTCTAAGTGATAAATTTAAAGTAAGATATATTTTCTCGAAGAGAGAAGCTCTTCTTTTATACAACTTGTCATAACACTATTTTATAAACTTGAACTTTGCTATTTTTTACAATTTCACTGAATTAAAGATATATTTTGGCGAACTACAAGTTATTTTTGCAAATTATTAGATATTTTGGTGAACTATCAATTATTTCGGCGAATTTCTATAAATTTCGGCGAACTTTTGAATGTTATATAGTTCGGAGTATTGCATGATTGATTATCGCAATTAGATTACATTTGTGTTGTGTACAATTTGGGTTATTAATTAAATAATAATTTCAGACATTTTTGCTAATATAATAAGTAATAATTTGAAACAATAATATATGCTAATTAATGATAAGAATTATAAGATAGTTTCATGCTAAATGATATCTCTAATTTCGTCTGGTAACATAACCTCCTCCTTAAGACTGAGCTCTGTCAAAGTCCAAGTACTGTTTGTTATTTCCAGATAATAATCCAAAATTATTGAAGAAATTTGGTTTGAAAATTGTTGAAATTTCAGTTCTGTGAGCTTTCCAATGTATTGAATCTTCAAAGGTTGAAAAATTGGGTTTTGTAGTATGTTTTCACAGGTGTGGAATAGGTCATAAAGTCTAAGAGCAGCTCTGAGCCTGTAGTGACTGTTTGTTGATCCAGCTGTTGTCTTGAATTTGTTGTAGAGTTGTTTTTGAATAGCTTCTTTTGTGAGGTTTGCTGTTGTAAGTTCCAGTTTCCGTTCGTAGAGTGTTTTTCTAATGTGAAAATATCTATAGATTGGAGAATATTCAGTGTTTTCCTTATTGAGACACAGTTGAAGTCTTTGTTGAATTGTAGCATTTGGTGGAATACTAATCGGAATGAGCATTAGATTTTCTCTTAAAGCAAGCTTTAAAAGTTCTGGCAGGTGAATTCCAGTATAATTTCTTGTGTTCTTTTTATATGGGTAATATTTTCATGAATTTGGGGCTAAATTTGTAACTACTTCTGTTTGAGTATAATTAATGTGGTTTCCAGTAACAGTAATGGATAATTCAGGTATTGTTTTTAAAGCTAACATTAGTTTTTGAGATAATTGTTGAATGTTTTGAGAAATAGTCATTATAAGCAATTTGAAATAAAAGAAAATTATTTTTGGTGCAGGGGTTTTTATGTTATTTTTGTTTTGTTTTTGTGAGATTGTTTCTAAATTATAAGAAGATAACTATAATAATAAATTTAAATTAAGTGTTCAAGTTGGGAGGCTGTTCAATGACAACTATTGGTTCTAAATTTCGGAGAATGTCTTTGGGATTAATTAAAGAGGAATGTGTACCAATTTGTGGAATTAATGGTTCAGGATTGTTTCTGGAATTATAGTGTTTCAAACGATCTCCATATGCAACTTTTGTTAGAATTTTGTCATCAAGTCTTAGCTTGTATAATCCGTTGCCTAAAACTTCATGGATAAAAAATAGTCCATCCCATTTATTTTCAAATTTTCCACACTATTGTTTTTCAGCTTTAGTTCTGTGTAAGAGAACTTTGTTTCCAATTTTAAATTTATTGGTGACTGGAGACAATTTTTCATCATGCTGTTCTTTTTGTTGAGCTTGGGAGTGTTCAATATGGGTGGCTGCTATTTGTTGTTTTCCTTCCAATGTGCTAAGCAGAGTGTAGGCTCTTTGTTGAAGCGTTTCCTGAAAATTGTTTTCATTGATTGGTTGTGCTGGGTATGTTTCCACTGTGAAACTAATTAGTAACATTGCCGTCCTTCTGTAAGTTAAATCAAATGGTGTGTGTTTTGTGGTATCTTGTTTTAGTGTCCTATACACTAGTAACACTGATGAAATAAAGAGATCCCATTCTTGCTCAAAATCGGTTGAAACTTTGGCTAATGATTCACACAATATTCTGTTGAACTGTTCTACCAGTCCATTTGTTTGTAGATGGTAGGGTGAAGATAATGGTCTTTTGATATTAAATTGTCCACAAATTTTCTGAATTAAATTGTTCACAAAATGTGTTCCTTGATTAGATAAAAGTTCTATTGGGCATCCATGTCTACAAATGATGTCTTCGTAAATGAAGTTTGCTACTGATTTTGCATCTGCCCGTTGAATGGCTCTGGCTTCAGGCCATTTGGTGAGATAGTCTACAGTTACTGCAATATAGCAGTTTTCTTGGTTTGTAATAAGTAGTGGTCCAACTTAATTGATACCAACTCTGTCAAAAGACTGTTCAACTTTGATTGGGTTTAAAGGTTCTGTAAAGCAAGTTCCTTCTCTTTTTTGACAACTATTACAAGATTCGACATATTCGTAAATGTCTTTTTTCATTTGAAACCAAAAGTAGTATTCTAGTGTTTTTTGGGTGGTGCTGTTTTTTCCGAAGTGGGCTGATAAAGGATCTAAGTACATGTTGTATAATATAGTCTTTTTTTCCTGTTCTTGTATTAATCTAAGTGATTTGTCTGGGTTTTTGAAATTTCGATGATAAATAATGTTGTTGTGTAGAAAATATTGTTTGGCTTGTTGTTGTAGTCGATGTTTTTCATTTGGAGACCAATCTGTTGGGATTGTTAATGTTTTCAAATATTGTTTGAGATCATTGTAGTTTTCTGAATTCATTGTTTGTTGGCTCTTTTGGTTGGTTAAGTTGAGTGTTGGTTTTTGTGTTTTTTTTTTTTTTTTTTAATCTTGTCTCATTTTGGAGAGACAGTTAACATTGGTGTGGAGTTTTTCTGGTTTGTGATGTACTATGTATCGATAGTTTGCTAGAAATCCTGTCCATCGGGTTTGTTTTGCATTCAGCTGAGTATTTTTGTTCTGAAGCCATTTAAGTCCAATATTATCAGTAATAATATTGAATTCTTTAGGCCTGAGATAAAGATTGAAGTGGTGTAGAGCCCAAATTACAGCTGCTGTTTCTAGTTTTGTGGCAGGGTAGTTTTTCTCAGCTGGTTTTAATGTTTTGTTAGCATAAGCAATTACTCGCTCATTTCCGTTGTCATCTAGTTGTGATAAGATGGCACCAAAGACAGTATATAAAGCATCTATAGCTAGTCAAAATTGGTTGCTGAAATCCGGGTAGGCAAGAATTGGAGCTGTTGTCAGTTTTTTCTTGAGAATTTCAAAAGCTTTTTGGTGTTCGGTAGTCCATTTATATTCAACATTTTTGGTGGTAAGCTGGTTGAGGAGTTTTGCAATTTCAGAGAATCCTTTGATAAACTTCCGATAGTAGGATGCTAATCCTATAAATCCTCTTAATTCTGTAGTGTTTCGAAGAGTTTTGAAATTTTTAACAACGCTGATTTTTCCAGGGTCTGGTTTAATTCTATCTTTACTAACAATATGACCAAGGAAGGTCAGGCTTGTTTTTCCAAAGTAGTATTTTTTGATATTGAGTTTTAGTCCTGCTTTTCATAATCATTGAAAAACTTCTCGTAGATGTTTTAAGTGTAATTCGAATGATAGAAAATAAACATCAGTATTGTCAAGATAAACAACTACTGACTTCCAAAGAAGTCTTTAGTACACAACATCCATTAATCTCTGAAATGTTGCTGGTGCATTGCATAATCCAAAAGGCATTACATTGAACTCGTAATTTTTGCCTTGGATAGTGAATGCTGTTTTGGGGCGATCTTTGGGATCCATAGCAACTTGTTAGTAACCGCTTTCTAAATCTAGTGTTGAAAAGTATTTGGATTTTCCAAGGGCATCTAACATGTCATCAATCCGGGGAAGGGAGTAGGCATCTCCAATTGTAACACTGTTGAGTTGTTGATAGTCAACACAAAATCGGATCTTTCTCTTTTTTTTTTTAACTAGCACTACAAGTAAAGCCCAAAGACTCATGAAGGGTTGGATGAGCCCATTGTTAAGCATTTGTTGTACTTCTTCTCGGATGAATTGGTGGCTTTCTGGAGCAACTCAATATGCTTGTTGTCTTCTTGGTTTGGCATCTCCTTTATAAATTTGGTGTTGGACCAAATTGGTTCTTTCTAAGTCATTGTTGTTTTCAGCAAAGATATTGGCAAATTCTACAATTAGCTCTTTGAGCTGGGTCTGTTGTTGTGGTTCAAGTTGTCCCATGTTGATTCAAGATAGTTTTTCTATGACAACATGATAGTTTTCAGAGCTGGGGTTTGGGTTAATTTTTGGTATTGAATGTCCAATAATTTCAGAGAAATCAGGAACTGTTTGGGGTAATTCTTGTTAAAATATATTACTGTGAATAACTCCAATTTCTAAATTATTTAATAAAATTATGAGGTAATTATTGGGATTGTAAAAAGTAACTCGGACTTTCTTTGTTCCTTCTGGAATATAAATGTTTGAGATTGAAATATTATGTTCTAAGTAGATTTGTTCATTGGACTCAAAAATTTGTTGTGTGGTTGTTGGCTTTGGGCAGGTGTAGATTTTCAGATGTTCTCCAAAGGGTGAGATGGTAATTGGTTGTAGAAGTCTGAGAATCTGGTGAGATTTGTTCTGTGTGTTAAAAGCTATATTAACTGGAACTGTGAATCGTCCAGTTGAACCAAAACCTTGGGTTCTTCTATCGCTTTTTCCTAATTGTTTTCTTTGATCGATTAGTTGCAAACCCGAAATGTTGATTAAGGGTAGGTAAATAGCTTGGGCAATTTTTTCAGCATGTTTGATCTTGAATGGTTTGTTAGTTTTGTTTTGAAGCATCACTGTAATGTCTCCAGTATATCCAGCATCAATTATTCCTCCTCTGACATTGATTCTTTTGCTTGCCAGAAAGGACCGGGAGGTGATTTGAACCATTGCTCCTGGCAAGATTTTGAGTGCAATTTTTAAGTTGATTTTTGTGAGGGATTTGGGTTTGAGAACAAGAATATCCTTGTTTGGATATCTTAGGTCATATCCAGCATCAATTTCGTGTGCTTTTTTGGGTTTTATTCTTTGTCCGTTGTTGTTGAAGTATTTAAGTTGTAAGGCAGGCTGATTTTCAATAAGGTAGATAGGTGTTGTTTCACTTTCTTCCATTGCTTCAGGTTCTCCAAATTCAATTTTGTTCTCATCATTTTTGCTGGGCAAGGGAATACTAAGAGCATAGCATTCAAGACACTACTGTTCATCGCAAGGCATAATGCATTCTTCACATAGCCTAATGTTTATTTGCTCTAATTGCTGAATTTGAGCTTTTTGAGTTGGGTAGATATGACTTACAATTTGGTGGTAGACTTCTACTTCATCTTCATAATCGAATTCAGCTAATTTTATGGTGTATTCAATATATTCTGCTTCCTTCATTTGGCGAACATCTTTTTTGGTAGCTCCATTAATTAATGCCATTGCTAGGTCAAAAATCATCTCAGCATCATGGGAGTAGTGATAAAGTTTGTTGAAAGCACTGTTGTATGCTGCATTAAAGGGTGTTCCTCTTTTTACTTTTTCTGAAATTGATAAAGCATATTGGCAGGTTTGATTGCAAACTCCTCCTCTCATGACTACATCAATCCAATTGTATTCTTTCGGTAGCATATCTCCACAAGTCAAACAAGGGGTGTTGTCCCATTTTCTGCTCCTTTTTATTAGATGGCCCCATCATTCTCTGTGGCAAGCCTTACAGTAATAACAAGTATGATTCTCATATTCTTCTTCAGGTGAAATGCAGGCTCCCATTGACAATAGTTTCTTGTGGCAGTCCTTAAATTTAAGGGGAATATAGGGGCGTTGTTTCTTTGGTTTGGGTTTTGAGTAAGAGATATTTCATCCAGAGGTTTCAGGTTTAGTGTGTGGGGTAAAATGTTCTTGTTCTGTTTCATCGGCCCAGTTGGACATTGATCCAAAAGCCATGAATGTTTCAATAAGGGGTTTTTCCTCTTCCGGTTCGAATTCAAAAGCTGGGGCTTTTTCAGAGGATTTGTTGAATGTACCACAAGTGGCAGGTACCTGGGCATGTTGTCCTTGGTAGGAGATTGTTAACTCTTGTGTTTCCCAATTCAGATTAGCATTGGCTTTTTGAAGCCAATCATTTCCGATGAGAGCTTGGTACTGGGGTGCATTCATTACAAGAACTTTGACTGGAATGGTAATTCCATCAAAAGTGAATGGAAAATTGTCAATTTCTCCTACTGGGGTCTTTTTCATGCCATTGGCAGTGACGATTACTGTTTGAGCTGGTCGGTCGACATTTTTTTTCAACTGTTGTATTAACTGGTAGATGATAATGCTTCTGGCGGATCCACTGTTTAGGATCAAGTGAATTGTCTTTCTTTTGACTTTGGCTTCAGTGTACATGGCCATGATTGCTTTTTGTTCATTGGTGGCTGCATTGCTAAGCAGAAATGGTGATTCATTTGCTTCGAACTCAAAAGAGAATATATCTGAAAGGTTAGCGTTTTTAGCAATTCTGGCTGGTGGAATTGTGGTGAGAGTATAGGAAGGGTTTTGTTGTTGTTGTGCTGCAGCTCTACCTTCCGAGAGTGCAGTATGGTAAAAATCCTGTTCTTCTGGCATTGTTAAATAACTGGGTTGAGTGTGGTAGTGGTTGGGTCTTGGTTGAGTAGTATTTCGGGGAACCAATTGGTTGTTTGAACTGATTCTATTGTTGTTTACTTGGTATCAGTTTTGTGGTGTGAATTGATTTTGTGTAAGCAGTTTTTGAGCAGGTACTTGATAATATTGTGTGAGCGGTTATTGGTATTGCTGTGGAATTGGCTGTGGGGCAGGCTGATAATAGTTATTTTAGTATTGGGGTCTTGGTGGATAGTAAGCTGGTGGTGGCGGTTGATAATAAAATTGCTGTAGTGGAGGGTAGTATTGATTACTTCTATTTTGTTGGTCTTGTTGTAGCTTTCTGCAATCTCTTTTCCAGTGGCCAGAAATTCCACAGTAATGGCAATTCTGAGGCTGGTTATTGGAAAGTGGTGCAAAGTTATTTTGATTTTGTCTTTGAGATGGTTGATATTTTTGGGGTTGCTGTTGTTGTTGATTGGTGAAATAGTTTTCAACCTTTTTTGTGAGTTGGTCAATTTTTTCCTCGGCTGCTGAGCTGGTTTCTCCAATTGCCAAATTTACAAGTTTTGTGTGGTTGGCCTCTTCCATGGCCATTTCGTATCTTTTCGCATGCTGTATGGCAGAGTTTAAATCTTCTGGCACATGTGGGCGAACCTTTTTAATTAGTTTATCTTTTAGACCAGCGATAAATTGATCCAAGATTTGAACATTGGAATAATAATCATTTGTTTCGAGTTGGCGAATTCATTTGAAAAGTTTGTTGAATTTCCCAATATAAGTCATAACAGATTTGGAGGGTTCTTGTTTGATATTTCGAAAATGCTTGCGAAGGGTGATGGAGGTATTATTGTCAGTGAACTGTTCAAGGAAGGCTGCTTTGAAAGCATTCCAATCATTGAATAGGGTGGCCAAGTTTTCAAACCATTCTCCTGCTGTTCCTTTGAGAAAGTAGGGAATTGTTCTTAACATTCTGGCAGCATTCTATCCATTTGCATTTCCAGCTTTAGTAACTTGGTTGAGCCATTCTTGGAGACTGGTCTCAATATCTTCTCCATTGAATTCAGGAATTTTTGTAATATATGTTGTTATTTCATCTTTTTCCTTTTCACTGTCTATTAATTCTTCTTCAGTTATTTCAGAGTTGTTTTCTTTGTTTGCTGCTGTCTCAAAGTGTTCACTTTGATTTTTAGCTAGAAAATCAAGGAGATTGGAACTAGTTTGAAGGGGTTCTTGTTGTTTTATGGGACTTCTGAGTGCTGTAAAATCTTCTGGTCTTGCAAATCGATTCAAGGGTGAATTAGGCATTTGTGTTTGTGCAAGTAAAGCTGAAAAAGATGTAATAGTAAGTGGAAGTTTTGAACTGGTTTCTTGTTCAGATGTTTGTAAATAATTGGCAGTTGTTTTTGGTAGTGTTGGAGTATTTGGGATGGTTCTTGAGTATTGTTTCAATTTGTTTTTGCCTTTGTTGTTTGTTTCTGTTTCCGATTCAAAATCAATAGTGTATTGAGACTGCACTGGATATGTTTCTTTACAGTATTTGATAATGTTAAAATTAAGTTCATGAAAGTAAGTGGCAAGTGTTTTACTGTTAAGATCTTCAGTTCCCAACTGTGAATAGTGTGCTAAATTATTGTAAAAGTTGCTTCTAACTTCTGAGATATTGTAATTTCCAAAAAGATAATTGTTGATGCGGTTTTCAATGTATTGATATACTGATTTCTTGACAACTTCAATTCCGTCTGGAATGTTGAATCTTTGCTTGTAGTAGGTGTAAATTGATTGGTAATACTCTAGAGTAGTTGTGTTTGGTGTGATTGCCACTTTGAAGTTGTTATTGCTGTATTATTTCTGTAGGAGAGCACCAAATATTACCAGAGATTTTTGGTCTCTTTTTTTAAATGTTGCTAATGGCTGTTTGTTGTGAATTTACATTTTCTAAAAGTAGTTGAATCTTTAATAACTGAATTTATCTTCAAATTATCTCCTATAATTTGAATTGCTGGGCTTATAAGTGGAATGGCCAATTTTGTGCCAGTTACTTTATATAGTTACGTTGTAGTAAACGTCAACTCTTTCTTAGGAATTGCTCATCTGAAAGCTCACTAAAATGTATAGTTACTTTGCTGTGAAAGTCAACTCTTCTACAGAAATCTTGTCTGTAGGCTACCCTAATAATTATAGTAAGAAAATAAAAAGAAAATAAAAAGATGTAAAAGAAATAGAATTCTGTCAAGGGAAACATTTTCAATTTAGGCCTGAAGTTACTAACAGCTTATTGAAATTGGTAGCTAATCAATTTCAAAACTTTAGTTGGGTTTTGAGGATTTTCCAAGTGCAATAATTAAAAAATTTGGTTTTTTGAATTATTTGATATTTATTTCTTTTTGTGTGTGTAGGAATGGTTCTAAGTAATAAATCTAAAGTAAGATACATTTTCTCAAAGAGAGAAGCTCTTCTTTTATACAACTTGTCGTAACACTATTTTATGAACTTGAACTTTGCTATTTTCTACAATTTCGCTGAACTAAAGATACATTTTGGTGAACTACAAGTTATTTCTGCAAACTATTAGATATTTTGGTGAACTATTAATTATTTCGGCAAATTTTTATAAATTTCAGCGAACTTTTGAATGTTATATAGTTTAGAGTATTGCATGATTAATCATTGCAATTAGGTTACATTTGTGTTGTGTACAATTTGGGTTATTAATTAAATAATAATTTCAGATATTTTTGCTAATGTAATAAGTGATAATTTAAAATAATAATATATGCTAATTAATGATAAGAATTATAAGATAGTTTTATGCTAAATAATATCTTTAATTTCATTTGGTAACAACATAGCATTAAATAGTATTCTTTAGTTTATCTAGTTACTTATAAAGATTGTATATTGACACAAAATGTCACATGTTTTTTTTAATTAAGAATATTATTCCACATTTTATCAAGTAAAGTTTTTCTATAAATAAGACATGGTTTATTGTCCCACTTTTCTTGTTATTTTGAGTACTTGAAGTATTTTCTGTGACATGGTTTATAATAATAACAGATATGTATTTAGTAGTCTTTTTTTGGCACAATTCAAGCTTTTATAAATAAAAGCTTTTTATTATAATTGATATATTTAAGTAAAATATATGGCAGTTTTTTTCTTGTGTTTAATAAGTATAATACATGCTAACTGTTAGCTGATTTTTCTGTAGTGGCATTTTGTGGTTTGTTTTCTTCTTTGCTTTTGCTTTTATTGTCTCAAAAGAGTATTAATAGTAATTCATTGTGGTTGTTATTAGTCTATGAAACTTAATAGGCTTTTTAGATAGATTTGTTTATTTTTTTCTCAAATTCAATTAGTAGTTGTAATTGGGTTGTCTTAAAGTAATTGCAAATAATTGGTACTTAAGTATGCTAATCATTTTAACTAAATTAGAACTTTTATGTGGTTTAATTAAGTATATTATTGGTCTTGAACAGCCAGTTATTACTAATAAAAGCTTAATATTATATAGCTTTTATGACAAAAATTTTGATGAGTGTAATAATACCATTGATTTTAAAAGAGAAGTTGTTGATTTTGCTAATAGAAATCTTAATAGTTTTATTAATAATAATAATTTTGGCATTGGCAGCATAATTAACTCAACAATCTAATTGGTCTATAATTTGATATGTAATAATACTGCTTATTAAACCATTATTAAAAATTAGTTTAATAGATTGGTCATTAATTTTAACATTTATATACATGGCTGTAATAAGTTTTGTGTTAAGAATAACTTTACTGAATAGAGATGTTGTTACCAGTTTTTCTAATTTAAAAGAAAATATTGTAGCAAGCAATTTGTCTTCTGTGATAATAGTAAGTAGAATATTATTGGTAAATATTTTCTGGATTTCTAAATTATTGAATGAATTGTTTGTTGAAGTGGCTAGAAAACTTAAATAGTTCTGAGAATTCAGGTTTTGGGTGTACTTACTTCCTGAATTTTTTGGATGTGATCCTAATAACTGGTTTAATAAGTTGAAAATTAGTTAGTATATAACTATCACTAATCTTTAATTCTGTTGTATATAAGTAATTTTTAGTCTTTGGTTTTTATTTAATGTTGACACAGTATTCTAAGATGGTGCTTAAATTTGTTAAAGTTAATAAATTATTTGTGACTGTAATTGATATATTACTGATGCTAAAGTTTGATAGACTGGAAGTAAGTATATTGGTTGCTATATTATTGAAGTATAAAAAGACTAATACTAATATTGTTCTTAATTTAGAGTGTAATTTGAAGTTTAAAACTGGCAATTATTAATTTTTTAATTATTGATTATTTAATCTGGTCTTACAATTTATTTTTAGATGTTTTTGTCTACTACAGTAATGACAATTATGTGTTTTTTGTTGTTATAGTTAATTTGTTGATAATAATAATATTAGATATGATTAATTCTGCAAATAATTAAAGTTTTCTTAATTTTTGCAATATTGTAAAGGCTGATAAATTGTTTGTAATTAAAGTTTTAATGGTATTGTTGATTACAATTTAAATTCTTCAAAGAAATTGCTATAAATTCTTAATAATTTGGCTTTTTTTTGATTATTTTAGAATAATACTCTGGATAAAGATGTTTTTGTATTTGATAATAATATGGATTTAGATAATATATAGATAATACTTTCTGGTATATGATAGTATAATGGACAAATAGATAAAATAACTTTGGTTTTTTTCAAGTAAATAGTTGTATTTTTTTTGGTGTTTTTGCTAAAATTTGTAATTTTTCTTTGTTTATAAAGGTAATAATAAATTTTTGCTGAATGTAATTTTTAATTTTTTAATTTATTTTTGTAATTAGTGAGACAAACAAATAATTTTGTAAAAGCATAGTGCTTTAGAATAATTTATTGTAAAAATTTTTAAGAGCAGCTTTTGGATTTTCTTGATTTTCCAATTAGAATTTAATTTTTTTATTAACATAGAAGTTAAAAGCTGATTTTGTTGACTAATAGTTACTTGTCAGTTCAAGATAAGTTTGATAATATTGAAATAAAAATTTTACAAATTCTAAATAATTTTTTTCTATGATTTTTGGTCTGCTACTTTTCTAAATAGTTATTATTAATGCTAGTTTTTTGTTAAATTATATCTCACAGAGTGCACCAAATATTATAGATAATTATTTAAGGTGTTAAAACAAATAACAAACTTGTAACTTGGTGTTTAATAGCTAATAATATTGGTAATTTCTAAAAATTTTGAAATTTAAAAATTTTGGTTAAGTTTTTTATATAATGAACAGAGATTCAATTAGTGATTTTTTTTGTGAATTTTTTTTTTAACATGGTGGCCAATTTATTTTGGCAATTATATTCTTCTGATAAGCTATCTTTAAATTTCTATCTTTGTTTTTAAATCTTTTACCAGTTATTTTTGATGTTAAATACTCAATACTTAATTTTTTTATTAATTAGTAAACAACAAAAAAATAAAATAAAAAAATAAAAATAAAAATAAAAAATTAATATCTTGTTAATAGCCATAATTAAGAGCTATTGATTTAATGTGGTTAAATATTGGAGTTTATTAGCATAAGTTATTAATAGTAGAAAAAGTGATTAATATTTTTTAATTAAATAACAATAATATAGATTTAGCTAATAATTGAATAATTTTATTAATATTGATGTAATTTTACTTTAAGTTATAAAAAACTATCTTTTAAAGAAAGGGGTATAAAATAATTTATTATTTCTAACTTAAATAATATTAAATGTTTTTTTTGCTTTTAATACTTTTACTATATATATATAATTTATATTATATAAAATTTCTTGGAATTTTTCAATTTTTTTAAAAAAAATTCTAGAATTATGAAATTTTGGAATTCTGCAATTTTTTGAAAAGAATTCTAGAATTCTGAAATTCTGGAATCTTGCAATTTTTCAAGAGGAATCCTAGAATTTTGAAATTCTGGGATTCTGCAATTTTTTAAAAAAATTCTAGAATTTCTTTTTACTATGTCTATTTTTGATTGGCTATTTTATTTACTCATTATAATTCTTAATTTCTATAAATAATACCATTTTAATATCATTATTAACTAAAAATTTTTTACTAATTGCCAACTTCTTAGTCTTTTTTAAATTAAACTCAGATGTGAAAAATGATTTAATTATACCAAAAAATTTTAAGAAAGTTAATACTTTCTCAAAAATAAAAAATTTTTTTTATTGCTATTAACTTATTACCAAAAAATTTACCAAGTACAGCAGAAAGCTCAATATTTAATGTAAAAAATTTTGGCAAATTAAAACTCTATTTTTTCGAAACATATAATCTAATCAAATAGAGTTGTTTAGAGTTATTAAACTTAAATAATAAAAACATTAAAATGTTTTTGTCATTACTTAAATCCACAAATGAAAGAGTTTTTGGTAGTTAAACCAACACATATGTTCAAGTACAAGTTTTTTGCAATATAATATTGTTTATATTCTCATTAATCACTAAAATATTTAAATTTATATAGCTAATTTCTTTAACAATTATGTTTCTTATATTTTTTATATCTAATAAACAGTTAATACTACTGGCTTTGCTACCAACTTTGCTATCTTAGAACATTACAGATTTTTTATCAAAAACACTAATATCTTCAAAACTTAAAAAATTAGCAGAAAAATTAATCATATTAACATTTATATTAGCTTTTTTCATTTTTTTATAAGACATACTATAAAAGTATATACTCTGTATTTGATTTTTCTTAATATTTAAATATATTTTCAAACCAGCTAAATCTGAACTAAAACTACTAGCAAAAAAGTTCACTAGTTTTATTATAATAAAAAGAGATAAGTTAAAAGAAATAACTAAGAAAAACAAAGGAAAAAAAGAGCTATTTTTTTAATAATTCTTATTTTTATCATAATCAGAGAATTGATAAGAGAAGAATTTTCTTTTTTAAGTATTTTTTTCTGTTTTTATAATAGATAATAATATAATTTTTAATAGAAGATAATAATAAAATAATTTTAATAGTAAAATATCTTAGAAATTTTTTATAAAGATTTTTTTTTTAAAAAATTGGTACTAATATTTATAATAATAATTTAAATATTGTATTACTTATAATTAATAATTAATAATAATTGATATTTTGTTTAAGTTTTATAAAAGTCTGTATTATGAATTTTGAATTAAATTTTTTTTAACTGTATTTTATTTTTTTGTTTATGCAAAAATTATAACTAAATTTTTTTAAAAAATAACTAATTGTTAATTTTAAATTTTTTAAAAGTATTTACATAATAATCTTATAAATTTCAAGTAATTGATTTTTATAAATTTTAAATTTGTTTTTTTGCTAAATAATTACTAATTATGTTTTGTTTTTTATAAATTTTATTTTACAAAAAACACCAAATATTATAAATAATTAATTAATTAATTAATTAATTAATAAAATTAAGAATTTTATTAAATTTAAAATTTTGGTAATTAAGTATTTTGTATAATAAACAAAGATTTAAGTAATAATAATTAACAGTATTTAGTATTAAATTTTTTAGGTATAATAATTGGTTAATTTTAATATTTTATATTTTTTTAATAAATAATTTAATTATTAATAAGTTAATTTTATATTTAATTACTAAACAATTTTTAATATTGTTATTTTAAAATTTTTTTAAATTAATTAATTAATTAATAATACAAAAAAAATAAATAAAAAGTTAATATTTTGTTAATAATTATAATTAAAAGCTATTGTTTTAATATTATTAAATTTTTTAAATAAATACTATTAATATTGATTGTTTTAATAAGTTTAATATTAAAAATAAATAATTATTAATAAGATAAATCATGATTTATATATATATATAATTTTAATAAATTATTTAATTTTAAATAATAATTGTGTTTTTATTAAATAAAAATTTTGTTTTAAATACTAAATTTATTAACTTTTAAATTAAATAAATTAATAATTTAATGTTTTTTTTGTTTTTAAAATTATTATTATTATCTAAATTTTTATAATACAAAAATTTAGAATTTTTAATAATTTTTATATATTTTTAAAATATGATTAAAATTTTTAAAATCTTTTTTGGTTTTTTAAAATTTTAATATCATATTATTTGCTAATTTTTAATATTTAATTTATTATTTATATTAAATATTATTTTATTATTATTATTTTATAAGTAATATTATTTATTATAAAATTAATCAAATCTAAATTAAAACATTTTTTAAAATTAATATTTTTTCAAATTTATTTTTATTAAAATAGTCATCTAAAATAACAAAAAAAATTTATTTATAGTTTTAATTATAAATTAATTATATTTCTCTAAGCTAAAAAAATATTAATATCTAATCATAAAACAATAACAAAAAATTTATATTTAAAAGACTGTTTAAATAATAATAATAATTAATTTATTTTTAAAATTTTGTATATATATATAATTAAATTATTGTTTACAATAATTATAATACCAAATTTCAAATAACTAAAATTAAAATTAAAAACAAAAACTTTAATTTTATTAAATTTATTTATAATTTAAAATTTAATTTAGTCTTAATAAATGAGTTTAAAAAAACTTCTTTCTCTTGTTCATCTCAAATTCCCAAAAAGAGTCAAAAGTTTTTTGAAAGAAGTTTTTTCAACATTCAGTACAATAAAACCAAACTGTTTTTTGATTTTAAGGCCACTGTTGGCCCTAGTATTATCATCATGAAGAAGATTACTAAAGAATCTGGTTCTGGTGGGGGTTTCAAGCCTGTTTTGTTAAGAAAGAAGAGAAAGAGTGTTGCTTTGGAGGAGGGTGTTGGTGAAAAAGGAGCTCTAACTAAGATGCCAGGTGGTCGTTCATAAGGCTCTGAGACTAGTGATATCATTAAGTCTGAAAGAATTGATATGGAGAAAGAATGTCTAATAGAGGAAACTAGCTTTGACTATGGTAAAAGTAGAATTATTGCTAATAAAAATTATAATCAGACACCTAAAAAGCCAGGTATCAAAACTAAAAAAGCATTGGGCAAGCCATTAGAGAAAATAGATTTCTCAGGTCGTAATAATGATAATGATGATGTTCTTTTGGATGTCTTCTTGGAACTTTTTTCTCTCTTGAAGAACTTGGTTATTGTTTCTATTAAGAAATCTTTTGCTTTGAATATTGACTTGAATAAAGTGGTTGAGAAATCCTCTCATGAAAAGCTAATGGTGATTAAAAAATTGTTTTTAAAAGTCAATGGTTTTGAGAGGGCCTTTACCCTCTCAAAATTCTCAGAAATCATCCATGCTTTCTTCATTTCTAAATCTAGTTTGGCACAAGCAACAGAAAAGGCAAGAGCAGCGAATATTTTGGTAAACACTAGTCTCAAGAAATCAACTAATCACTCAGATTGAACTGTGGTGATAAAAAAAATTCCAGTTGAAACATTAGCTGAGGCTGTGCATACTGCACTTTCTGAATTTGGTTCTGTTATATTGATCAAAATACAATTAATAGAACTATGGCAAAAGGCTATAGTTGAATTTGCCCAATCAGATTAGGCTGATTTAGTCGCAGCTAGATGATCCATCTTAATTAGGAAAGATACTGTGAGAGTGGCCAAGACTAATATAGACAAGAAATTATGGGATAAAAAAAATCAACATAAGGCTTTGTTCTATACACTACTAATGGGCACTAATGCTTATAATATCTGAGATTTTATTGGTTCTGTGGGTGGGAAAACATATGTTATCGATTAATACCCTGTTATATATGCCTGGGCCAGGTGTGCTGTTGTTTGTTTTGACTCTGCTGCTTCAATTAATGCTGTTATGGGAACTACACCTGTCTTAAAGAATGCCAATTTGCATTGGTCTTACCTGAGTTCTGCTAAGTGTGATAAGCATAAGAACTTGGGTCACACTTTGCTGGACTTTTCTGTGAATGAGAATGTTTTTTCTGGTGGCTCAACTCACAGGTTATTGTTGAATGATAATAAAAGCAGACTGGCTTCCATTTATGCTAAATGCTCTGTTTCAATCTCTTATTCTGTTTCTTTTGGCAGTGTTTTATGGGCCAGTATTGTTGATGGGTCTTTATTTCTTTCTCTTCCTATGCACAATAACTTAGCTATTTCTGGTTCCTTCTCAGAGATAAAATCTATTCTGGTGGTGTCTATGGAATTGCATGATAAGTTTGCTGCTCTTGAGCATAGTCTTGCCAGTTTCGTAGAATATATTGACAAGTTGGCTAAGAGGTTGGACTTATCTGGACCAATAATTTCTCAGCCTAGCCCTAGATGTCAGCCATTGGTGACTCTTTTATCACAGAATCAAGGGATGGATATAGTAATGAAAAAGGGTTCAGGTGTGGCCACTGGTGGTGAGACTATTGTGGAAGTGGCAGTTTTTAATCCTTCGGTTATCTTTAAAATAGAAGAAACTCTAAACAATTTTTCAATTATGGTTATGGGCCTCTCGGCCAAAATAGACAATACTGGTTTGGTTTTTGTTGCTTATCATTCTCAATGATGAATCTGGTTTGGAAAATTGCAACATACAATGTTTGTGGTATTAATGTCCCTGCCAAGCAGGAAGATATTGTTTGTTGGCATGTAGATTCTGGGAATATGGTTTTTATTGTTACAGAAACAAAGTTGAGGTCCAATACTAGGCCTTAGATTATGAATAGGTTTGATGGGGAGAATATTCTCTTCTGGTTTGGACAAAGAATTTCTTGGCACTGGGGTGGCAATCATTATGAACATTCTCTTGTATATTATGTGTCTAAAATTGAAAAGATTTCTGGTTGTCTTGTTTCTGTTTGGCTTTTTTTCAAGAGCAAGTTGTCAGTAATGTTTTTGGGCATATATGCAAGTGCTTCTGCTGAAACCAGATTTGGCCAAGCTGGCAAAATCAACTCTCTTATTGCTAAGGCTGCTAATACCTCCACATTTGTGGTTTTGGGCAGTAATTTCAATAAGAATGGATATAAGAAGAGTGTTAGTTTTAAGTTCTGTTTGGATTTGGGGTTAGTTAACTCTTTTAGTGGACACTCTTTGATCAAAGCTTTTACTTGGGGCAATTTTCAGGATGCTGTGAAGATTATTGACTATATTTTTGTAAGTGAGAGTTTGTCGTCTGCATTGACTGGTCACAAAGTTATTCTTGTTTCTGATTTCTTTGACATTAATTATAATGCCATTTTGGTCTCAGTTGGTTTGGGTGGTCTCTTGGATGCCTGGCTTAATGGTAAGCATAAGCAGGCTAATAAGAATAAGTAAAAATTCAAGATCAAGAATGCGAATACTAATAAGTAAACACAATTTAGAGACCATTTATCAGACAAGTTCTTGAAATATATAGATATGTTCAATGATGCAAAAGTTACTAAAAATTTGGATGCTATGTGGGGGATTTTTAAAGAAGTGATTACAAGCTTAGCTGATAGTGTGTTTTCTAGAAATTGGTTTAGTAAGTCTAATTGTTTGAAAAATAAGCAGTCTTTAAAGTTTTTTAAGCTGGAATTGTTGATGGCCAAGTTGGTGAAGTGTTTAAGCTCAGATTAGGAGTCAAAAGCTGTTTGCTTCTTTAAGATATGGTCTATTCTTGATAATAAAGGGGCATCCAAAGCATGCACAATGTTTGATAATAGTGAGAGTAGGGAGAACATTTTTCTACACCTATTAAAAGTCAAAAAATTGTATCAAAAGTCCAAATATTATGAGTCTAGAGTGTTCAAAAACATTTCAATCAAAAAGGCAATAGACAAGCACATGAAAATCTTTAGCTCCAATAAAAGACATATGATCAAAAGTGTTTTGAACTGACCATTTAAAAAAGTAGTGCTGAACCATCTAATAGTGAATAATAAGTTAATTTTAAAACCCATGGAAGTTAAATCTGCTGTTAATAATATCATAAAAGAATGGACAAGAAAACAGATTGCTCCCATCTCTCTGTCTGGTCATTGGTCTAATCAATATGCTCCCTTGGACTATGTTAATAATAGTGCATTCTCAAATGTCATGAATGTAATTGGATCAGATGAATTTCTCCTGGTGTTTAAAAGACTGCCTGATGGGAAAGCTGGTGGCATTTTTGGTATTCTTAATAAGCTATGAAAGCATGGAGATGCTCAGATTCTGGGTGGTTTGTTAAATATTCTCAATGTGTGTTTGGAATTGGGTACAGTTCCTCTACAATAGAGGCAAGCCTAGATCTCTATGATACTGAAGCCATATGACTGGAAGGGAACACTCACCAATACCAAATCTATAGCTTTAGTTGAGACAGCCAGAAAAATATTGTCTAAGATTCTTTCTAACAGGATATCTTTGGCATGCAGTAAATTTGATGTTCTTTGTGGTAATAATTTCTTAGTTTTAAAGGGTATATCTACTCAAACTTCAATTTTTACCATCAGCTTTATCATTGAGGATGTACTTAAAAAAAATAGGAAGCTGTGGCTAATACTTTAAGATATGCAAAAAGCTTATGACTCAATCAGATGGCCCCATTTGTGGAATAGTTTAGTTAAGATTAAGATGTGTCCCCATTTTATTAAATTTTTTGGGAACATACACAATAGTCAGACCAACTGAGTAATGACAGACTTTGGACTCACTAACGAATATACTGTTTATGATGAGTTAGATCAAGAGAAAGTTTTCTCACTATTGCTGTGGAAAATTTTCTATGATCCTCTGCTTTGTGAGATCAAAAAACATGAGCAATTGTGTAGATATAAATTGAATTTGAAAATTTTTACTAGGACTGGTAGAGCTGATCCTAAGAGTAACAAAACTTTTTTTTTTGCAGCTAGTGCCTTTGTAGATAATACTATTTGGGTTGGAAACTACCTGGCGGCTACGCAGCACATTTTAGACATTGCAAGTAATTTTTTTTTGATCAATAACATTGCTATTAACACAAACAAAATGGTTGCTATTCCTATTAATCAAGAGGCTAAAGAGGTTTCATTGTCTATTAGTGGTTCTAAAATTTCTATTGCCAAAAAAAAGAGTCCTACTGGTACTTAGGAATTTTTTTTTTATAGATGGCCTGTCTAAGCCAAGTTTGACCAAAGCTTATTCTAATATTAAGTTTTTTACAAATGTGGTTTTAAGAAAAGTCATCACTAAGAAGCAGTTTCTATATTTGGTTTCTGCTGTTCTGCAGTCCATAATTGGATATAGATTGCAGTTCAACTATATTTCCAAGAATGTATATGAGAAGTGAAACAAAATATTGAGAAAGCATTTGAAACTCAAGGCCAATCTGCCCAAGGATTTTCCAAATGAAGCTTTGTATTATCCAGAGTTATATGGTTTAAAAATTTTTGAGCAAATATTGGCTGAGAATCTGCTGGCTGGCCTGGTTAAATTTGCTAATGCTGATAAAATCCTTGGTGAATTATTCAAACACAAAGCCATGAAATTGCAGGCCACTAACTGGATGCCCTGGCACCCTCTTAAATTTCTGATTAAGTTGTTGGTCAATCCTGTAAATTGCTTTTTGGCTGGCACAACATGTGCTCTCAAATTGTGCAACCTATTATTGGGCAGTAATCTGTCTAATGTTTTTCGGACCAGAAATAGTATTGCAGTCTTGAATGTGCTCAGTTTTGAGTCTTATTTGGGCATAGCAAAGTCTCTTAAAAGATACAGTGTGGTGTTTGCAAACCAGCTTCTGGACTGTTATGACAAGTGTTTTACATAGAATACTTTTCGCAGGTGGAAGAAGCTGGACTTTAAAGGCCCAGTTCCTGTCTGGTTTGCTTCTTTGATCAAATTTATCATTGAAGGTGGCTTGTCAAATAGTGTGATGTTGTTTTCTCATTCTATTTCTGTCAACTTTCCTTGTGATTTTAATTATGTTAGTGAGTGTTTGCTGAATTCTGGGATGAGCTCTATAACTATCTACACAGATGGTTCCATCAAAAATTTGGGTTCATTACATGCTTATGGTAGTGCTGCCACCTATTTTCCAGATGTGAATGCTAGTGTTAGGATTAAAGTGAATGGATTGCTGTTGTCAACTCTAGTGGAAATACAGGCCATTGCACTTGCTTTAAAGTGTGTACCCACTTCTTAATTGGTTGACTTGTATATAAACAGCCAAGCTTTGTTGGACTTATGTAAATCTGCCAGTGATATAACTGGTCCTGACTTTCGCAATAAATGCTGGATTGAAAAGAAACATATTCACTATGTTATTGCAAAAAAAGGTTTGTCAGTTACATGAAATAAGATCAAAGGCCATTTTGGTGTTGTTGGAAATGAATGTGCTGATTTCTTTGCTAATGCAGCTGTCACTTCTAAGTCTTTTTTGTCTATTGAGGTATATTATCACTTTTTTGTTCTTGAAGGCAGACCTGTTTTTGAGAATACTTGTCATGTTGTCAAAAAATTATTCAATACTGTTTATTCTGTTGGTTGGAAGGCCAGATGTGTTGGTAGTGTCATTAGTGTAGATCTCAGTAACTATTTTGATAAAGCCAGAACCTTTTGTGTTTGGCATCCTAATGACAAAATCAGATCTGGTTACACTAGTACTGTGTTAGCAACACTTTGGTTATACTTCATAAAAGTGTTTTATCATTGTTTATCTGTGGCCAAAAGAAAAAAAATGTATAATCTGAATTATCCAAGTGTCACCTGTATTCAGTGTGGTTTAGTGGAGAATTCTGATCATATTTTCTCTTGTGATTATGATGTCAATATTAGAGCTACTTTATTGTTTAATACTACTTTGGAGTGGAATGTGTTATTGAACACTTTTGCCAATGAGAATGCAGTTGTTAATTCACTGAATGAGGCTGTTTCTTTTATGGATTTGTACACAGTGCTGGCTAAGGGTTTTGTGCTGAAAAGTTGGGTGGTTGACACATTGGGCCATTACTGACTCTGATGGGGGTACATTGGTTGTCAATTTTATTCTTTATTTTGCTAAGAGTCACAGGTCTGCTATTTGGCTGTCAGTGACTAAATTAAAAGCCTATTATAAAAAATATAATCTCTTGCTACATGATGGATCATTTATTCCTTTAATGTCTGGTTTATCTTCTTTGTAATCTACTGGAGTAATCCGGAATTTCAGTTTTAGGGTTGGTATCTATGTGTGTTTTGGGTTGCATTCATGTCTAATCAGATCAAATTTTGGCTTTCTGTGCAATATCCATGTGGTGGAAAATTTAGGTGTATAGTGCTGCTTTAATTGGTTCTAGTGGCTGGTTATGTGTAAAAAAAACATGAGTCATGCTTAATTTAAATTATGATAATCTATATATTTAGGTAGTGATTGGACTGTATTCATAAAACTTCTAATAAAAAATAATAATAAAAATAATAATTAAATTTTAATTATTTTTATATTATTTATTAATATTAATTACTTAACAATATTTTTTATACTTTTAATATTACATATAAATATTTTTTAAATTAAATTAAAAAATAAATTAAAAAAAAACATTAAATAAAATATATTTTAACCAAAAATTTGGCCAAAAACAACTATTTAAATTTATAATTTACTATTATAAATGATTATATAAAAAATAAAACATTTTTTTTAACATAAAAATTAACAAAATAAGACTAATTAATTTAAAAAACATATATTTTTAGAATTTATTAAAAATTTTTTAAGTAAATTATATTTTAATTTAAAATATTTAAAATATTTATAATTTTTACTAAAAACACAAATAATATAATAAATTTAATTCAAATTTTTTTATTCTTAAAATAAATAATTATATATTATATTTTATAATAATATATATAATTTATAATGTAAATTTTTTTAGATTTATTTAAAAGATTATTATAAACAATAATATACATAAACAAAAAAACAATACAATTTTAAATTTATTTTTTTGTTTTTATATTGTCTAATTATTAGTCTTAATTATATATATAAAATTTTTATTAATTAAAAAAAATATTTTAAAGCCAATAAATTAATCTAATTAAATTTAACAAATTTTATTATAGCTTTTTATTATAGTTTAATCAATTATTATTAGATTAATATAATTTTATTAAATTTAAATAAAACTAAAATAATTATTTTTTTAAAAATATTTATGAATTTTTTTTTGAAAATTATAACTTAATTTAAATATATTTTTTGTTTTTCAAGATTATTGTTTATTTAGATTTTTTTATTTTTAATTAATGTTATAATTTTTTGCAATTTTTTTTTAAAGATAATATAAATCTAATAATTTTTTAATAATTATTAACAAATTAATATTTAAAATTTAAAGCAATAAAATATAAAATAAAAAAACTATTAATTTTATTTGTATTTATTTTTTTAGGTTTAAAATATTTGATTAAAAGTATAAAAAAGTTTTATTTTTATTATTTGGTTTTTAATTAATATTAAGATTTAAAAAAAAATTTATCTTTTTGAAAAATCAGTTTTTAAATTATTTAATACAAATATTATCTAAAATTATTTTTAAAATTAAATTTATTTTATTATCTAAGTTTTTAATATTTTTAACCAAAACTTTAAATTTATGTAAAAATATTATTTATAAAACCATAAATAGTTCTATTTATTGCCTTTTTTTAATTATAGTATTATTAATAATAGCTATTAAATTTAAGTCAAAAAAATTATTATCTTGTTAAATAGTAATAGAAATATAACAAAACAGAATTTTTTTTTAAAAACTGTTTTTTTACTTTTTTAAAAATAGTTTTATTTAAAATTAAATATTAAAAAATTTTTTAAATTAAAAATTTTATTAATATTATTGTTTTATTGTTTAAAAATTTATAAAAACTATAATATATGTTTTTTAAATAATAAAAAATAATAAATTTATTTAATAAAAATAAAATAATTAATTAATAATTTTTGTAAAAATATAAAGTATTAATATAAAAGTAATAATAAAGTATTAAAACTTAAATATATAATGTTTAAATAAAAATTAAATTAGTATTTAAATAAAAGTTGCTAAAAACATAAATAAAATAAAAACAAATAGTTTTTTTAATTTATATAGCTTAATATAAGTTTAAATTATTGGTTATATATAAAAAATGTGTAAATAATATTTTTGTTATATATTTTAAGTTTTAATTAAATTATAATTAATTAATACATAAAAAATAACATTATTAAATTTGTTTTATTTATAAATTAAATATATAAACTTTTATTTTATAAGTTTAAAATTAATATAAAATTACATATATATATGCAAAATAATATTAAAAATATATTTAATTTTCCAATTTTAAAACTTACAATTATTTTTATTTTAAAATTATGAAACGAATTTTATTCAATATTAAATATATAAAACAATAAGAATGTTATTTTAACAAAACAAAAATAATTTAATGAATATCGCACAATACAATAATTATTAAAAAACAATTGTATTATAGAGTAAAAACTCTGATTATTGTTGTAATTTAACAAAGGCGGGTTTGTTACCTAAATAGTAAATTATACTGATAAATCAAAGATCTGAAACGTCATTGACACGAACCAAACATATATTAGGCCATATCTTCCCAAACCATAACAAACACGCAAAACACCATGGCGAGCGTTGAAGATATTAAACGTCAATTAGAGGTGGCTACGACCCATTATGAGAGATGCGTGGAGAAGCTAGATAGGTTAAGTGAATTAAAGAAGAAGTTGAGAGGTAAAAAGTGGACGGACAGTGATGAAAAGGAGGCATGGATAGAAGAAAAGGAAGAGCTAGAAGAAGAAGTGAAGGAGCTAAAAACGAGTAAAGATAGATGGGAGGTGCAGATGCAAAAATTACAAAATGCTTTGATGGAAATAACTAAGATAGGTAACGACTTCGTGACTTGTGACTTGAACGTTGGGGACAGAGTTTATGACTTTGGGTAATGACTGACTCATGAGTGTTGCACTCGCAACTTCAACGTTCTTGAATGTTGTTTCACTTGCAGAACTCGAGCGTCCTCCAAAAAGACCACGCAGCGGTATTGTACATTTTAACACAGATTTATACGTTAATGTTGATAGCCTCCCCAGTTTTTAACAATTTGAACAATAGAGCGCGACAAGACTAAGTTTCTATGTGAAAACCTCATTCAGCCATTTGATATTATGCCAACTCATGCTGACCAGTTGGTGGACCTCATTAATACGCCTCTTCTTGCAAAGCTTCCCGTGTGTTTATACTCGGACTTAGGAAAAGTATGACGTTGACTTTCATATTAGCTGTTCTTAATCTATTCATAATTGACATTATTATCTTATTTTGACAAATGCCAGTTGCGAGAACTTGATGACTGTATCTATTATGATGAAATAGATAGGGCGAGTGAATTAGCAATTGTGATCAAGGCTGCCCTCTCTGAGACGATGTTTACCCAAATTAAAACCGAAATAGAGCTGGTTACGTGTGTGGATATTTTAATCACACGTCCCCTGGGATACTTTGCAGTAACTCTAATTTTCAAATCGAATTTTCCCGTAACGCGACTGAGAAGTATGTTTTCATTTTGTATTCTGTTCTTGGTGTTTATTAGTTTTTGTTTCTATGTCTAACATTAATTTTACACTTTGTTTTCTAAGGAGATATACAACGAAATCAAAAAAGCAATCCAGCGACAATAAAAAAGACTAGACCTGATCTTCTTGGATATGTTAAAGATGTAGTAGTGATAAAAAATGAAGAGAAGGCTGCACGAATCGATCTTGAAACTGCCAAAGAAGAGCTCATATCCAAGTTTAGCAAGCTCGATCCATTATATTTCGGGAATATTCAATTTTTAATTTGTTTTGCTGTAGCAAAGGACATTATGTGCTTTTATGCAATTGATGGTCCCAGCAAGACGTTGGTTCCACTGTCCACAGAACTTTACCTGTATGATCTCAAAGCTCGATACACATCTATCAAGATATGCATCAATATTGTTCGTATCCTTAAAACCATGATCACAAAGAATGCCTTCCCTGCTAAAGTAATCCCTCTCGGTAAGTCACTGGACCTCGGACATTCTACAATTACTTTCTTTGAAGACCATGTCGAGAAAGTTGTTCCGGAGAGTGAACTCTATGGCTTAGAGAAGGACTGCAAACGTGTTGATACATTAAAGGACATGTACGAGCTTGCCAAAGGTCATCACGGACTCGTTCAGATCTTCAAAGCACCATCCTTTAAAGCCAATCGGAAAGGTCCAGGGAGATATACAGTCAAACTGAAGACACGTGGCCTTGAACGCTCACCGAAAAACGAGGAAACAACACGAGTGATGACGCGCAGTTTGCTAACTGGATTGAAGACACTTCATGAAAAAGATTTCGTCCATCGCGACATTCGTTCATCGAATATTATTTACGATTCGAATAATTCTCAAGGCTACGAATATGTTCTTATTGATTTCGAGCATGGAGGTAAAATAAACGAAAAATTTGACAGCTTATTGACAGACTGGGATGATGGCACGTGTGATGAGAATAATACCTACACAACTCTTTCGGACATGTATCAATTAGGCAAGTTATTAGAACGGCTTAATACGGTGTCTTCTGATGATGGAAAGGACTTTATAAGTAAATTAAAAAAAAAGATGCTGGGAGCAGATGCAGCGCTACAACACCCATGGATTGTTTCAATTTGAGCTATAAGTAACGTATTTGGTGACTTGATCTTTATTTGTTAATGTATGTATATGTAGTTTTAGGACGCTACAATATTATTAATAAAAATAAAATGTGAGCAAATGAAACTTTTCTTTATTCTTGATTAGTAAGTAGTCTTATTACATTATTGAGAATTTTTTTGACAAAGTAAAAAGACTGGCTAAATTCAGATTTGATGAAGTATGAAATGTTTAAAAAAATATGCCAGTTTTAGACTTTTTGCTTAACAAGAATAGAAGTTTTTTTTTGTTTATATATAAATTATGCATATTGTTTTATAATAAAAATTAGTGAATATTTATTTAAACAAATTTACATTAATATTATATGTAATTAAAAATTTGTTTAGAAAAAGATAAATAATATTTTATTGTTACAAGTATATTTATAAAATTAAGATGTTAAAATATTAAGTTCTATTTATTTTAGTATATTGTGTTAATATTTATTAATATTATTTTTAAAACATATAATTTAAATTTTT